>PVHY01005871.1:0-79180 GCA_004024945.1 Uropsilus gracilis | reverse complement strand
ATTCAAGAGGTATGACTCCTACAATGCGTCCTTGGAAAATGCCAGAATGGAGACACAGATGTTGGGGAACTACACAGTGATGCAGCTATCATGTGTGCCAGGAGTTAAGAGCTTCCCTCCTCATGTCCTCGGTGGGGTAATGGGACCCAGACACTCCAGGAGCTACGTGAACTTTGCAAGATGCTCCAACAATGCTGTGAGGTGGCTGGGATCACTTGTCCTGTCTGCTGATTTCCTCTCACCCACTGAGTGGAATTCCTTCAAAGCCTGTACCCCCAGTTCCAAGGAGGTAACTAAGTGACTCTTTTTCCTTCTCTTATAGGAGAGAGCCAGAGTCACTCCTCACACTTCTGTTTTGAGTGGAGCTGAATCTGGAAGCCAGTGGTTATTTTTCAAAGTTCTAATAATGAAACATGATACACCCAAGCAGCTAGCAAATATTAAAACTTCTTCCAAAAAAATTAATCTGGAAGCTAAATCATACAACGGCTTATCAAAATATTTTTTTCCTGGAGTCTTTTAAATGGAGTGTACAGTATTAGGTTTCTGGACCAAAACGACGTTTATAAACTTTCCAAGATTTGGATATATTAACTGTTGCCATGCACTCCCAGTGTTTTCTTGTCTTAGCCTTTAGACTGATTGTATTTTCAGACTCTTGAAGAGCTTATGTGCCAATCTTACTATATATTTTTTCTTAGCCCTTTGTTCAATCATATTTGCTAATTTACTAAGTGCTTCTTTAGCTTATTTGAGATCCATCTCTTAAGTGTCACCACAAAATCTTGATGACTGTATCAGAACAAAGTGAGATTTTTATGGTCCACATACAATTGCAAGTATCTCTGGCAATGTTTTGTCTTTTCCATGTTACTGTTGCTTTGGATCAAAATGACTACATCTCCAGGGACACATTAAATTTTTTTTCTGGCACTCTTCAGCTTTAATTTTTGCTTTAGTGATTTTGGGGGGAGGTTATCCATATTCTGAGAATTGTCAACCACAGAATATTTTTTAAGGTGATCATTTATAATCATCATTGTATCATTTTCTCATATTTCTTACATGGCCTCAGAAGAATTAGTTTATATTTAGATTAGAATTTTTTTCTTAGTTAGCTGAATAATATATTTCAATTGGCCCACAACTCAAAATGATTACTGAGATTGTCATAACAGATTACATCATGTTTGTTTACTTGACTTAAGAAAAAAATGATTGAGTTAAATGCCAGCTGAATTTCAGAGACCATTTCAAGCACTAGGGATTGTGTCTTCCCATCAGGTAGAAAGATGATATTTACTTAGATTCCATATTTCTTTTTGTAGTCATCCCTGAATTTGTTCTCTTGGAGATATGTTGGTAGAATGCCACCTGTTGTCAAATGTACTTAGCTTTTTGGTCTTTTTTGGTTCTGCTATTCTCAAGTTGGAAAACTACATTGACTTTAACTGATGCATAGGCAGTACACTTACAGATATTTTCTGCCTACAGACTCATCTTTACTAAAAAGTAGGAAAATGGTCCATAAATGTATAATGTGAGAATTTCAGAAGAGTACGCCTTTCCCCACTACAGAAAAATAATTGCAATCTAGATGTTAAAGTTGTAAAAAAACAGGTAACTGAAATCCAGCACACATGACATGTAACATATTTTTTAAAGTCAGGATTGAAAATATAGGCTATTTGTAGGGCAGTAATTACCAAATTAAACACATTTTTAATGAGAAAAATATTTTATAGCAAATATGTAGATATTAACATTTTGTATTGTACTACGTTACCTATACCACTTAAAATACCTTTGTTACATTTTCAAGCTTCTGAGAACTAGCTGTCTTTATGTAATGATATAGAATCTTTTTCTTCTGTCAGAAATATTTATATATATTTGCTAGTAGCTATGTCACTAGCAAATAATCAGTCCTCTTTCATCAGTCAAAAACATTTATTTGCTTGTATTTATTTAGGCAGAATATTTATTCCTAGTGAAAAGTGTATTAGTGTGATGACCTTTGAAAAATGAACATTTCAATCTTAATTTCAGTTTATTTTAAATGTATTGAGGGGAGCAATTCAGCTCACAAACATTATTTTACTAGTCAGGAGAAGTTAAATGTTTGGGAAAAGATTTTTTTTTAAGTGTGTTAGAGCAATTTAAATATATATATACCAAAGGATTTTATATCAAGTCAAGAATCTGTGTTCAGGATACTAAGCTTCGATCATACGCTAAACTAACTATAAAATATGTCGTATATGGATTCATTTGGTCATACATTCAGAAGACTCTTGTACAAAAATCATGAAATATAGTGAAATGAATTTGAATAACATATAACAGCAGCTTCTGTTTCATAGAATCACACTGATTCATAGCCATCGAAACCTAACTTCCTGTTCAAGAGAAAGAAAGAGGACAGATGATGATTAGGATTTTCTTAAAATCAAGTTTTGCTTATAGTGTAAGATGGTAATGGACTGAACTTACCAGCTTATCATACAACTTTCATTTTATTTGAAACATATTTTGCATGATATAAAAATATTGAATCACAGTGAGCTTTACCAATTGTTATTGCTATAAAAATGAATGCAGAAACAATATTTTTAGTGGCAATAAATTATATAGTCATTATTTTTAAATCACAAGAGAAAAACCTCGGCTGTTTGGCAGAAAACCAGTCTTTAAAAGAGGTCTTTGCGGATAAAGTACAGTCCATTGCTGTCAAGTTATACACATGCTTCAGAGTTTAGTGTTTGTTCCTCAGGGGCCCACAAAGGTCTCTCTGTTCTCAGTTCAGATGTGGTGACAGAGACTCCATGACACGGAAAGATGGACAACGAACCAGAGAACAGCACAGTCTTAGTTCATGTGTGGCCTTTTCCAGTATGAAGGGACACAGCGACACACCTCTTCACTGAAGGAGAGTCCCTGCTCACAATGCTTGAGTCGGTTAGTACACGGTCGTCTGTAACAGCTAGGAAAACAAGGAGGGATATGCTCTGTTCAAGACAAAAACCATGGCTTCATCCTGCCGCAGTAAATCCCCTTTGGTGTTTTTCTCAATTGCAAACAAAAACACCATGACTCATTTTACCAGCACATTGTTCTCAGTTTAGAATTATTAAAGTTTGTGCTCAAATGTTAAGAGGAATCCGAAAGCCTAAACTAATAACATCTTGCTCGCTGATAGAACTAATGGAAAAACGAGACATTCTGGCATTAGGGTGTTTTCTTCTTTGTTTTGTTTTTTGGTTGACGCGAGTCTGGGGCATGAATAAAACCCAGACATCAACGGGATGTGAGCAGTCATTCTGGAAGGTGTGGTCTTCAGTGAGGGGACCACTCCCACTCGTGCCACCACAGCAGGCACTGGGCACCAAATGGCAGCTTTTCCCTGGGCCACCTGGGCTCCATGTGAATCCATGTGACAGGTAGAGTTTACTATGGTGGTTCCTGTTCTCCCACCCTGAATTTCCAGTTTCAAACAGTGGTAAATGACCAACTGGACTATATATATAAAGTTATGTCCTAAACAGTTATTTAAAGATCTGATGTATATTACATATATGCATATATATAATATATAATAAATAACTGTTTATTAAATAACTGTTTAGGATATAACTTTCTATATGATATATATATAAATATATATGTAAATCAGATCTT
Source organism: Uropsilus gracilis (assembly GCA_004024945.1). Taxonomy (NCBI): domain Eukaryota; kingdom Metazoa; phylum Chordata; class Mammalia; order Eulipotyphla; family Talpidae; genus Uropsilus; species Uropsilus gracilis. The sequence continues at coordinate 75,502 of PVHY01005871.1, read as the reverse complement.
TAATAACTGTTGAGGATATAACTGCCTCATAAGTGGAGATGAGAATGAGTTAAAGTGAAACTATAAACAGATTTATTGCATGCACTAAAAGAAAGATTACAAATATAGTTTTGAAATTCCATTTCTTTTGCACAGAAGAGAAAAATACATTGAATTAAATAGTTATTTATTTTCACTTAAAATAAATGCATTATGGCAAGCCAGGGGTGTTCCTTAACTTAAAAGGATAAATTATCAGTGGAAGTTGCTGTTTAAGAAAATGCCCCAAAGAATATCTACTTCTTACCACCTTTGAGAATTCAATTTCATATTAATTAAAAGAAAATATTATGAAGAAAAGATTTCAGATTTTTCAATAAGTAGTATGTTCATTCAAAAGATTATATGAAATAATCCTCAGTAAGATTTAGTAGATCTATACTGCAGTTTTGGAATATCCTTTGGGTAATTACCAAACTCATTATTAGTTATCAAATTAGTTATTTAATTAATTAGTTATTTAAGTTTATGCATGCAAACTTAGAATAGAGTCATTGTTCAAATTATTCAAAACAGGAAAAAAATCAAGGTTTAAGGAATAAGTCTGAAGAAGCTTGTAACAACGTATAATTTCTCTAATTCCATTAACTTTCTTTTCTAGAGACAAAACGAATGGTACCAGCCTATCATGTGTAAATTTTGCACAAGAATTTTCTGTACCTTGAACATCTGTCCTAAGTAACATGGTCTGATTCTGGTGGGGGCAGGTCTATATTACATAGGTTTCTCCGGAAATTCTTTACAGGTGTCTATGCCAGACATAGCACCGAAAAATCCCTATCTTGCCTCTGGGGCAGGGGTTTCCCTGAGCTTGACCCTGGCTTTGATGCTCAGGACTCCTTTCATGCTTTTTGGGGAGCAAACCTCCTCTCAGAGAAGTTTAGTATTTGGTTACAAAGTATCAGAACTCATTTTCCACAACCTATTACTCTCATGCTAACAAGCAACTGTTATTTTGGTAGAGAAAACTTCTGTGGACTAAGAAAACCACAACCAGTCACAGAAATGCATATTATCTCTGAAGGATTCTTACCTGCATGTTTGCTGCACGAACTTCTTTCCTTTTAAGAAGCATTTCTGGGGATTTTCTGTACATTCACAGGTACATTTTGCAGGGTTTAAGGGTTGACTTCTCGGACAGGTCCTTTTACATACACACTGGCACGTATTTTCATCAAATTCTCTGTTGGCCCCACATGAGCTGGGGAAAAGTTTGTTTTTACAGACACACTGGCATGAGTTCCTATCGAGCTCTTTGTGGGGGCCACAGCTGGAGGTCCGAAGCCCCCCTTTGCAGACACATTGACAGGTTTCTTCATCCAGTTCCTTGTTGGGTCCACAGATGTCATGGGATTCATCGAGAAAATCTAGACAGATATAATCAAAACACATTGACTACATAGGACTTGGTTCTGGGGTGGTACCAAAACCACCACAAGCACTTAAATCCATCTTCTTTTTCTGTTTTTCATGAAAGACTTGGACAAAGAGGGTTAGGGACCTTTACAAAGAAGTTCTAGATGATGCTGAATATCAAGTAGAAAATGTACTACTCTTCAGCTCACTTACGTGGTTTTACTATTAAAGTATTTTTTGATCAAAACAGGGACCCAGGCAAGCCATTTCACCATCAAAGCATCATTCTGCTTACCATCTCCAGTGTTAGAAGAAAAAGGAAAATCCTGCCGAGCCAGGCACCTGCAGATGTGATGATTCCACATGTAATTTGTGGGGCAAGTCTTGTTTGTAGTCTGACACCTTGGGAAGAGATAGAGCAGTTAAGTGGCATTAAAACATATAGAGAGGGGGCCACTGCTTTCTTAGGTAAGACTTCATGGCCAGTCCGTACCTACAAAGGAGCTTCAAATAACCAAATACTATATACATCACAATGTCTATTTCCTTTTCACTCTAGCTCACCCACAAGAGTCATCACTCTCTAGTCCCAGAGTTGACTGGAAGTGATACTGTCTTATATTACTATCAACTCTGATGTTTCTAAAAGCAAGTACAGCCATCTGTGTAAGCACATGGTGTTGTCATTTGTGAAAAAAAAATGAAATATTGCCATTATATTCCTGTGAAATGTCCTTTGCTCATTGCAGAGGATATTATGGACATAATGACAAGCTGTTTTCTAAAACTTGTTGTGCTTCTGACTTTTAGGAGTTGCACGACATTCCATACACCAGACATGCCATTACTCATTGTATTAATCTCCTATTGGCAGTCATGGAAGTTGCCGTAAAGTGTTACCTTTAAAACACAATTCTAGCACTGGTGATAGGTGGTGGGAGAACCCTAGGGTAGATAACAATGTGAAAAAAAAAATAAAAGTAAAAAAAGAATCTACAGGAAATAGCCTTATACATGCTTATACATGTACTTCATTGACATAGCTCTAAAATAGAGATTCCCATAACTATAAACATGTATGAATACACATTTTCTTTCTTTTAAAAAGAGCCTGAAGTCTTATTAGCAAACTTTTTGAGGGCATTTTTTCAAAGAATAAGAAAGCATGTATTTTTATCTTTGAGAATTTATTACACTTTTCTAAAAAGAAGTATCTCCAGCAGCATCAAGACACAGAGGATCTCTGTCTTCAATATGAGAGAACAATATCCAGTTTCTATTGTAAAATGAAAATACTTTCTATGGGAATAATCTGTGCTATGATCAATGAATACCAACTACAGCTCTTTTACTAAGGCTTTTTCTACTAACCCTATGGCAACTGAAGTCCATCAATTGATTCCTAGAATAGCTATCTCAAGCTCAATCTTATTCACTGAAGAATGGGATCTGGTACATTCTACTGGATGTACTATAAACCATCATCCACTCCTTCCGAGCATCTTCATATCATTCAAAGGGACATCCAACAAGATACTCTGGATTCCATTAAAAGAATGTTATAATTAACATGATTCTGGAAGAACCTCAGTCCAGAGCTTGTTTGGTCAAGACTGCTGTTTGAGTAGCAGCTGTAAGGGCAACTATATTCCTGCATTACTAAATAAAAGAGCCCTGGGTAAAATGCTTCAATAGTTTTATTCCAAATATCTTTGGATTGTGTTAATCTTGAGTTTACCACACCTGGCCCTTGAAGACATGTGGCTGTGTCTATATAAATGTTGATTTTTCTCATAATTCTGAGACTATTTGTTATTGAATGAAAATCCAATAAAGTTGTATTCAACTCTTCTTTGCACTCAATGATTCAGCAGTTCCAGTGTTCTAGGTAGAACCCTGAATTATATTTGTTAATGTCCCATAGAAATTGTCTAAAATAAAAGGAGTACATTGAACAGAAACATATCTAAATGCATTGCATGTACTTTCCTTCTATTGATTTCCGTTGGTTTCACACGAGTTTGTGTTTATGTGCCTGCTTATATTAGTATTTGCTTGTGTTTTATTTGTCTACTGATTGAGGAGCCATCAGTGGAGTTGGAGTTTGTTAAGATATAAAAGGCAGTAGGAGGGATTCATGAAAATTTCATAGCCTTAACAATTTTCCAGACAATATTTCAACAAGTTAGTTAATGAGAGTTGCAATAATATGAAATACAAATGATGAACCACACGTGATCAACAGTCAAGAACAGGTCAAGGGCAGGTTACCAACCACTAAGCACAGGACTCCTAGTTTTTGAATTGGATGGCTATTAGAACTGGGGTGTAGGAGCAAGGAGAGCAGGACTCATCTAGAAGTCTGTGTTCTCCTTTTAGATTTCATTGCATTTGCTCAGACAAATATTGTTGACAGAAGTATGATAGCTAGAAACCCTGAAAATCTAGTTACAACTATTTTTATCAGCTTCCCAGTCTTTATTTTTGTAACTTTTCAAACTAATGTAATTAGAATAGAGAATTGATAAAGGAAAATCACCGTAAAAATGTCTTCAAGAGAGTGACTGGTATCGTTAACAGATAATAGCAAAAACAAAATAAAAACAGTAATGGAAGGAAACTTATGCCAAAGGGAGGAGAGTGTTGCTATGACATGAAAATGCCTGGGGAATGCCAGGTCGGGGTGGGGGAGGCAGGGCTGGGCAGGTGGAGCACAGGGGATGCTTAGGTCTGTGAAACGATTTTGGATGTCATTGTTGTGGTGAATACTTGCCATTGAACATTTGTCAAAATCCAGAAGCTGTACAACGGAATCAAAGAACAGGGATGCAAATGATTATTTAATAAATATCAATGTTGGTTTATCAGTTGTAACAAATGTGCTACACTATTGCAAGATGGTACTAATAGGAGAAACTAGAAGGTGAGGAAGTATATGTAATCTCTTTTATTTTTTGCATACTTTTCTATAAACTCAAAACTGCTGAAAACAAAAAAAAGGGCTATGAAGAAGTTTTAGAAAATTACTGATAAGTTTAATCAAAATAGGATATTTCCTTTTTTAAAAAATATGAGCATTTGTTAAAAACAATCAAGAGTAAGTGTATTTTGGTTGAATTTGACATGAAGCTTCACGAAATCTTGCTCTTTAGAAGATGTCCTGGTAGAATCTTTTCAGCCATAAACATTATGATGCACCTTTTAGCAATTAATTACTATGTGCTGTGCTTTCAGTGACTATCTGTTTAAAGGCAGAGACCAGAATACAAAGCCTGGTATAGTTTGTAGTGCACCTTTTTACCTTTTAGAAAAAAAAATGCTTCAGAAGCTAGAATCTCTTATCTGAACTCCATTAGTAAATTGATTCATATCAGTATGTGTTCATTTAAGTGTTCTACAAAATTCAGAAAATGAGATTTGTAGAACAGAGGATGAAGAGACATATGAATGAAAATTTCAAAAATAACTATTTTACATTAGGGTTTTGAACTGGCAAAAAGGTATGTCTAAGCCGAATAAGGATGCATGTTTTAAAATGCTGGAGAAAAAAAAATAATATTTTCTGATCAATCAGTAAAAGAATACTTTTCAGTTCAGTTGGCATATACACTATCTCTGCATTTCTGTCCTGCTATAGGTTATTACATTATCACAATCTGTTGATGGCTCCTTTTCATAAGGCAACACTGTGTGAAATAAAAGTGAGATAATGAAAAAAAAATAAAATGGGTAAAAGAAATGCTCATGGATATTCAAGCTTCTAAGCTTTTGCACTGAAGATCTGTTATAAATTTACAAAGACACCAAACAATGAATTCTAAATCAAGGGTTGCACGCCCTATAAATCCACTCCGTGCCTTGGAGAAGTGATGAGTTTGCACAAGAATAAAATTTTCCTTAATTCACTTCAATAGCTATAACTCCTTAGAAGCAAACATATTTTAGTTAGTGTCTTAGTTAGCCATCTGACACTTTCATAAGAGGCATAAAAAAGCAGTAAACAAATAAAATTCACATGAGTCTTCAGGCTTGACTTACCCATTTTCTCATCTTTTCCAGCCCTTCCTTTCTTGCTCAACACAATCTGCTTTTCCAAAGACAGATATTATCTATCAGCTTGAAATAATACCTATCCTCTGTGTATAGTATCTGCTAAAACATTTCAGATATCTTGGTGCTACTCACCATTGTTCTGTCAAAAGTTTCCTGTGCTATCTCAGTATCCCCACAGAGAAGGGGAAACCTTCTAGGGTAATTCTCACCACATCTGTAAGCTTACAGCCCATTAAAATTAATTGGATCTCCTTATTGCTTTCACAGATTAAATTCAGTTCTTGTCACCCCACTGTCACCAGAATACATTATTTCCTTTGGGGACATTGTCACCAATAATCAATCAATTTGCCACTATATAAAATTAACTTTAAGGTACTAATTTTTCAAATGTGATAGCATTATTTTGTGAGTCCCTTCCTAGTATTTAGTGTATAGCTTTTCTTTTAACCTACTGTCAGAAAACTGGCATAAAACTTATTTCCTTATGTATACACTAGAAAAGCATAATGCTATTAAATACGCTAACTTAATAAATAAATATGATTACATCTCAGAAACATTCTGTTGAAGGAAAAGACAATGTCATTTTAACAAAAATGTCAACAGTCAAAGCTGTACCATATCATCTCTTATACTATGTGTACAGATACATAGGTCATAAAAATAGAAAAGCATGGATGAGAGCAATAAAACACAGAACTGCAAATACTGTATGCATGTAAACACCAAGTTCTCCGGTTCCAGTTCCTCTCCCTGTGAACAGGTATTCCCCATGACTCTGAATATTACTCCCAGCATTTCCTCCTCAATTTCCCCCTCTTATTTGAAAATTTAGAGTTATTTACTTATTTTCTTACATGGCTGTACATTTGGGGAGAATATCTGATTTCTCCCTTCAGGTGTTTTTCCATATTCTCCAGTCACCATCGCATCTGTGAGCCATCACTACAGTCCCTTATGCTCCTCCCTTCTAGGTTCTGAGTGGACCTCCTGCCTGTCCCCTGCTATGCACATCTTATTTATTGTCAGCTAGCAGGTTCTGTCTTTTTCTGTCTTTCCTTCTCCTTTTGTTTGACTACAAATGTGGTTCCTTCTATATCAAATGTCTTTCTACCTCATTTCTACTACCTCAGTCCCCTTTCTTACTTTTTCTTTCTTACCTACTCCAGAAGCTTTCCTTCAGTTACTCCTCATCTTATTTTACCTCTTATTCTGCCTACTACATTGCCTTCAGGTGTACTTTCTATTAAGAAAATATGGACATCAGACTTCCACAGACATCATTTAGAGGCTCTTGACAGACTTAGGAAATTGTCACTGCTATCCTGGCACATGCAATATTGTTTCCTTGCTGTGTCTTGTTCAGATCTTCTCCACACACACTGCAGCTGTGTGTCTAGTTTGCATGTCTGACACATTTATAGGGTTCCTTCTAGAACAATGACCTCTTATTTTTATCTCTATGACCTAGCACAATATCAGTAGTAGTAGAGTTATAGGTACATGGTGAGTGCTTGTTGAATGACTGAATGCAATACAGCACAGTGTGTAATATAGTTGTTAAACATATCTGGGTTTATTTTGACTCTTAAACATGTGTTCCTTTAGTTAAGAAATGGCATTGCTCATATTTTTTATGCCGCAACCCCCTGAGTACAGTATTATGCACATAGAGAACTCAATATAAATATTTCTTCAAGAAACATTATATAGAAATGACCAAGTATGCAAAGGATGTAATGGTGGTTCAATTATTTTTAAGTATTATTAGCTACATGTTATGGAGGCTATAATAGACCCCTATAAATACATACAAAGACAAACTACATTGGTATTCAGGAGGCAAGGTGGTGGTGGTTTTGGGGTGAGATGAACACAGGAGAAAGCCTTCAACCTGAACTCTGATAAATGGAAAGCAGAAAAGAAAATTTTTTTAAAAGCTAGGACCAGAACAGAAATAAGATACAAAGCAGGGAATGAGATTGGTGTTCAGGAAAGCAGAATCCATGAACACAGGCTGACTGACAAAGGGGAGACAGAATAAGAAGGAAAACTGATGGAGTGGGGAGAGAAATGTGTGTGCCAATCTTCAGCAGTTGAAAGCAACTACAGCTTCGGGTGAGATGAATGAAACAGTGCCTTTTAAAGCCTACTGGTGACATCACAGAGAAGCTGGAGGAAGGCTGGACACAAGAAAACTAGTAATGACCCCACTAACTTATAGCACCTTCGAATGGAGAATGAAATGGGGAGGTGCAAGGGGCAGAAGTGAAACTCAAGGTTCAGTTGTCTACCCAAACAATCGTACAGCTTGGGTGCGCTCTAAGAAGAGATTAATAACAACACTGTGGTTTGAAGGCCTCAGCAATATGAAAGAATGTTATTATAAATGATGCAGAAGAAATCCTATTGCTAAACACATACGGATAGAATTGTGTTCTAATATATTAACCTATAGAGCTCACATAATATAGGGTAGGTTTAGGTAAACTATTTTAGGTCAATACTGTAGTCAGGTCTGTATTTTGGGAGCTGTCAACACAGAGAGTCTCAGCTCTCAGGATGCGTGAGCTATTGAGGGAGACAGATGTGAACAGACTCTGAACACACACACACTTGTGCAAGGGATTCTCGCCTCTGGTTTCAGTAGAAATTTATCCACAGATCTCTGTAAGACATTTTCTTTTTCACTCCACAGGAGACAGACTGGTCACATAAATTAGACTGTTCCCTAGTGTTTCCTTTGTGTCCTTGGAAAAACAGCACCTTTTATCCACCACAATGAGTAAATCAGAGTTTCAAGGGAAGACTGCAGTTAGTATATAGCACTATCAGGTCCCTTGAAATGAATGTTGTCATTAAAATGTTTGAAATATCTGTCTTTGCTCATCAATGTATTGATACTTTTTGTTTCTAGTGGTGGGATCATGTAGGACTTATCCACATGCATCGGCTACACTAGAGAACAAAGAGCTGCTCTTTGAGGCCAAGATGTCAGGTAAATGCCTACTGATGCTTCCTTCAAGTCCAACTTCACGATCAAACAGCATATGCTACCACCTACCACACTGAAAAATCAGATGAGAAGGAAATATGAATGACATATTGTTTTGAAAGTTGATTTGCAGAAATATTGGAAGAAAATTCTTGTAAGCACTTACTATTAGTCAATTCTTATTGAAATAAAAATATGAATAGTTTGACATAGAGAAAACAAATAAGATGGAAAGACAGGCAAGTCATTTACTGACAACTGTAACTAAAACACTTTATGTTTACTTTTTTTAAGTCTTAAACGTTTTCAGGCTTACCATCCACTATGAGTTAGCATACCCTGTTTGATGAATGTTATGTCAATTAGCTAAATGAAGGTCTGGATATTGATGGGATGTGTATTAATCCACAGAAATACTTCTTTTATAGTGTGAGCTACTTTGTCCATAAAATATCTTGTTTCACTTAAATTTTATTTATATGGCACACTATTTGGCTTCTTTTATATTCTCTGCAAAGCCTACCAGAGCAGGTATTCTTTTCATAAACAGTTAATCTGAAAATAATTTTATATTAGTAGTGATGGCAGAAAAAACATTTCGTTCATACTCACTGTGGCTGTGTTGCTGGCAGGGAACGTCTAATAATTGAGTGGACTTGTCTGTAAACATCCAGTTTAGACATACACCGGCAGGAGGTGTGATTGGCAAAACTGATGGTCACTGGCTTGGGGCCTTGAGAGAGAGGCACTGTAATTTCAAACAACTATAAAGAAGGGACAAACAGAAGAAAAAAAATCATATAGGTGCTAGAAGGCATTTTTATGGTAAATCTTGAAATGCAAAGAGTGGGATTGACTCTTGATACTGAGGTAGTTCTGCCTCCAAGGTGAAGGACACAAAAGAACAATTTCAACATATGACCTGTTTTTGCTTGCATTGGCTGTTGTATCAGAACAATAAACAAGAAAGTGGTTTAGAGTCTCAAGCATTAGTTTAACTAAAGTCCTTATTCTGAATGTCTTATTGATGGGGAATTTTAGTTTTCTTTTTTTCTCTAAAAACAATTTTAGATTGAATATGCTAATAAATGAGTCATTAAATCTAAGTGGATTTTAATTCATAAGTTACTTAAAACCTAAATTGCCATAAAAATTAATAGCAGATGTGAAGTTCTGTTCATTAACTATTTGAGAAAATCAGTTTGAAGTACTTTAACTGCAGTTGAACCATGAGTTATTTGGAAGCTTTATGGAAATCAAAACAGTACTGAAAATGGCATTCTCTAAAGTCCTGTAACTCAGCCTTTTGCTATAATTTCATTCCTACTCTTGAGGGCCATTGGATGTATTTAGGAAACAGAATATCCAATTTTGTCTGTACCTATAGGGAGATTCATCTAAATGGAAGAATGAATTAAAATTCATTAGCGAGAATGAAATAAAGAAATATATAAATTGCACTTTTCTTCACTTGAGTATTTATTATGTACATTCATTCTAAAATCCAGCTGCTTTCTTAGCGCAGTGCTGTGGATGAGTTTAGGACCCCCACACACGACACTTATTAGTCACCCAGTAATAAGCTGTGAGTAGGAAGTCATTTAAATTCTCCAAGTTGTATACTTCTTTAAAAATTAGCAAATTAAGGTTAACATTTAATGCTTTACTCCAAAGAATTGTCAAAATTTATGTAAGTTAGTTTAGCTACATGTGACAGTTATACTGATTGTGATACAGAGATGGATTTCTTTTTATTTATATAAATCATCAAATTCTAAGTATCCTCTTGGATATTATCTATTCTACATAGCTAGCCTCAACATAATCAGTCAGCATTATGATTTCTGACCAGTTCCTTCTCTCAAAAGACATTTTTTTAGAGACTGGGTCTTGCTGTGTTGCCCAGGGTAGTCTTGAACCCACAGACTCAAGTGATCCCTAGCCTCAGCCTCCCAGGTAGCTATTACAGGCACGTGCCACCATGCCTGACTTCAAAAGACATTTCTTTACTCAGTTTGTGTTCCACATTTTATTAGGTGAGATGTCACATTAGCAGAAATCCTTTGCAATAATTAGCTCTTTTAGAAGAGCTAATTGTGCTGTGGGTATGCTCCCTATGGTTGTAAGCAATCTTATAATCAAAGCGATCCATTTTTAATATCATTGTCGGTTACTTATTTAGGCTTTATAATAGTGCAATGTAATGAAAGTCTACAGGCCAGTTGACAAAAGCCTACGAATTTCTGCCTACTAGTCATTTGAGCTATGTGTCTAGCGCTTACGAGGCATCTGAACTCCATCTATAGTAAAGTTATGATTGAAATCCTGGATAGCATTAGTTGGGCATGAAGTCTTGGGTGTGAACTCATTGGTGAGAACATTCTGAATGAAAAGAAAAGAATGTCCAATAGCAGAAAGCTGGGTGTTGCAAAGTCGAGAGAAGCCAATTAAAGGGAAACATCCCAAAGACATACATGATCATGGGACCAAATAGCTCAGGAATCGCGAATCTGAGGGGAGACAGCTGAGTGAAACTGCAAGTAACTCTAAGAGTTGGGGCTGCAGGGCAGGGTGGGCCAGTGCAAAGAGAGGGACAGAAGGGGGTCCCAGGTGAACGCAGGGAAACAGCTCACCTGGCCAAGGCACAAAGAACACTTTTGTTTACAGAACATGGCATCACTGCAGGACTTGATACTGTCTCAAGTGACACAGGTCGAAGAGAGCCTGGCAGTGGATGTGGTCATATTGAGAGAGCTGCCATTGCAGAGAGCATTAAGGATGTCTTCCCACAGCCCTCTGCCTGAGCGACACCACTGATGCACTGTGTGATGCTGCCACCCCAGATTCCATCAGGCAGCTTTCCAAAGAGAACAGAGATGGTGGAGAGTGGTGTCCAATGTTCATGGATGGACTTCAGACATTCTGGGGTGAGTGAAATCACAAGCAGGATGTCACAGTGCCAAGTGTCAATCATGTATTCAGGAGCCAGGACTTTGAAGAATGCATTAATGAGATGGGGGACAATTGAAGGCACAGTAAGAAGGCATACTTGTGGAAGGATATGCCTATTTCTGCAAGGGTGAACCTGGTTTGGTGCTTTCAGAGGGTGGGAGAAATGTGTGTTGGTGCATACATTGAATAAAAGCATAAGGCAAGAAGCTATACCAAAAAACAAACCAAAAACCCCCCAAAAAACTGCTTACTGTTTTCTTCTGTAAGTTGAAGATTTTGATGAACACTAAAACTGTTATAACTATTATTATACAGGTTGAGAAGAAAATGTACTTGTGGTTTAATGAAAGGAAAGAAAATTCAAGTGATCGACGCTTCTCTTGATTGTAAGTTGGTGAGCTAAGTTCGATCATCAAAAGGAATAGACTAAAAAATTAAAATAAAAACCCTCTCTTTCCTTAAAAGGTATTTTCTACTTCCAAATTTTGACCTGAGATTTTCAGGCAGTTTCCTAAATTATCATTTTGGCTGTGTCAGTGAGAGAAAAGGCTCAAGAAAACAGAAAAAGGTGCCTTTTACCAATTTTAAAAGTAGTAGAAAGATTTTTGATAAATGAGGTTTATTCATCTTTCAATGAAAGGAAAATTGGGACAATCTAGTAATATTCATTTGTGTGCACAAATGGATGATGTTTTCATCATCCATTAAAGGAGCATCTTTCCATTTCCAAGTTTTCTGCACTGGTTTTAAGTATTTTTCTATATGCTTTCTTCTTTTAAATGATTAATGAGTTTTCCACTACTGTTTTAAGTTGAGTGAACTCCTTTTCTTGTTTACACACCAATTTCTGATTGTTGGGTTTCATCCCTCTGTTACCAAGAATGTACCAAGAATGTCTCAACTTTTTTCTTAGCAGAGAGCATGTCCCTAGGAAATACAAACTTCTTGAACTAAAAAATAATAAACAGAATTACACTATCAACTCCCAAATAAATACATATATTTTCAAATACCTGACAACTTCCTTTCCCACTAGCAATAAAGGATTAAGCAAGAGTTTAGTCGTAAGAAACACACACTAGTCAGAATCCAGTATCTCCAATTTGTTAATTCTGTGACTTGGGATATTGTCTACCTTTCCTTGGCATCTGCTTGTTTTCTTATAAAACAGCACTAGTAATAATTTCAAATATACCAGTTGGTAGTTAGAATCTGATGTTTTTAATATGATTTTCCTAAAATAGTTTTATGCTCTAATGGGGACTACAAATAATATTAGCTTGTGTTAATTTACCACCAAAATAATAATAAAATCCATTATAGAAATGGAGGCTATACTATCAGAATATGCCCATAAAAGATCTGCTTATGTGGGAGAAGATCAAAATCATTTACATAAAGAGGGCATAGAATTGAAACTGGAAAATTTCTACCAAATCTGATTGTATGTTCTGCACAACTGTAGTAAACAAGAGGAAATGACCAAAATTCCAATGAACAGATTCCCAGTTGCTATCTACTGGAATTCTTTAATAAGACTATTTATTAGTCAATTCTCACCCACAAGAATGGACTTCAAATAAAGCCACATTCTGAAACAATAGGCTGTTGACACGAACATAGCAACTGTAGTAAAGCAACAAAGTCAATTTCTAATTATCTTGCAGCCTATTCAAGAAAAAGGTGTAACTTCCTTACTGAGAAGTTTCTGGAGAAATGTTTATGTAGTTATAAGTATGACACAAAAGTTCCTTTACATCTTTATGCCTCAACATATAACTAGCTATTTTTCAGAACATGTATAGCCATATTTAATTGAATATTCTAGAATGAGTTACAATGGTAAGATTAGAAAGAAAAACTACATTAAATTAAAAAATAAGCTGTAAACCTAGGAAAAGGTGAAAAATAAGGGTTCATTGTTAGTATTTGAATTGAGTGGACTGAGCAAAGGACCAGCTATAAAGACTGCTGAATCTTGAAATTGGCTCTGGGTAGACCAGGGACTAGTGATCTGAACAGATTTATACCTTGTGCTGAGCTAATCATAACATACTGTTACAGGTAAAAGGTACATTTGCCACATAAAAAGTAACAGTACTACAATTCAGAAGTCTCAGAAATACTGAATCTAATCTATAGTTGTGGTGAATACCTTAAGCTGCAAAAAAGTGGTATATTAATAGATTATTTTTCTTTCTTAAGGCAAGCGTTATTGTAAAAGAAATGTCTAAGAACTAGTGTTGGGACAATTATTTTTCTACATCTGGATGAAACCTGATTTGCAATGCCTGTGCTTGCCCAATATTAATTAACTAAAGATTCAAAAAAAAAATCACATTCCATTTGTTGAACACACATGCATGGAATAAATTAGCCTTTCTTTCAGACTGTCCCAGTATTCTGTTTAGTTAATGAAGAGCTATCTCTGCCATGCAAAATAATACCTCTCAGTTGCCTATTTCCCTTATACATTTTGCTATGAAAGAAAATCTTTTGAAATAGTGCAATTAAAATATAATCTGGAATGCTTATGTGTCTAACCATGATGCTATCTTTAGGAAATAATGCAAAAGTGGTAACATAGATTTTTTTTCCCAACATAAAATTTTAAACAATCTGTTCAACTAAATCAGTTTTGAATTCCTTCCTATCTTGGGAAAGGTATATAAACACTGGGACTGAAATTAGAAGAATGATTTTTGGGCAATGTAAATTATTTGGTGATTAAAGCAAAAGCCAGAAGGGTCAACTGCTTCCCAGGCAATTTTTTTTTGGATGAAACAGTTATTTAAATGTTGGTATTTGCCTTTTATACCATTTCCAAGCTAGGAAGGAATTAAAAACTTGCTAAATCTAATGAGCCTCCTTGGAAATCTTGGAGACAGAACACAAGAAACGAAGTCTCCCATGCTGTGTCTATCAGTACAGGTTGGAAGAAGGAGCTCTAGTTGAGCCCTAGAGCTCATCTGAGTTACATGAACAGATTGTTTAAAATTAAAAAAAAAAATTCCATGTTGCCATATTAAAAAGATAGTTATTTTTGCCTCATGTCTTAAAGATATCAGCCTGGATAGACACAAAAGCATTCCACATTCTATTTTAATTGAACTATTTCACAAATGTTTCTTTCATAGCAAATGTGTAAGAAAAACATGCCACTTTTCAATGCAGCTGAGATAACTATAAGATGGCAGAGATAACTATAAGATACATACCAACATTTAAGTTAACTCTTCCATCCAAAAAAATTTGCCTGGGAAGCAGTTGACTTTCCTTGGCTTCTGCTTTAATCACTGATTAATTTACATTGTGCAAAATCTGTTTTCTAATTTCCAGTTGTAACGCTTAAGTATACAACTTCTAGGAAGAAGCATATGTTTATGAAAGAGGTCAGAAAGACGGCCAACCCAGTGAACTTCTCAGAGCCATTCAGAGATTCTGGTGGCATATGTTTATGAAAGAGGTCAGAAAGACGGCCAACCCAGTGAACTTCTCAGAGCCATTCAGAGATTTGTCGGGCTGGACTTTGAAGCTATTGTTATCGATGAGTTCACTGTGGAATGTTTAGTGCATATGGTTTTACTTTGCAGCTCACGCTCCTCTGCTCACATTCTGATAACCTGCCTTTCACTGAGCTCCTATAACAGGAAGTTTCTTTAAAACACTTGGGTTTTACAGTAAAGTACATTGTCCTTACAAGGTGCAGGAGCCCTATTGGTGACTTTCATTGCTGAAAAATATGTTTGCAACATTAATGAAACAAAAGCTTTCTTTTTCCCTGCAGGAAATATAGCCTCAAGAATCTTCCTTTTGATAAAAAGTTTGAAAAAAAAAATCACATTTTGTATTATTATATTTGATTAATTTTATAAGTCTGATAATTGATATTAGATGGACAATATAACAAATGGAATGAATGTTGAAGACCATGTCACTTAAGTATTAGCCTTCTCCAAGCACTGCTTTTTGGAGCTTCATGTCTTACTCCACCTTGAGGTGTAAACATTCCTGATGTGCCAAAAACCTTGGCATTTCTCCTTGGTAACACTTTATACCACTTTGTATTACTTTGTGAGTGCCGATTCCCCTGCTAAATTGCAAGGTTTGTCAGCACAGGGTATTCTCTTCCCTGTGGCCTCAACAGGGAGTGAATCATCTGAAAGGTGCTCAAAAACCACTCATTGAATTTAAGTTATTCCTTTTCCTGTTAAATATCCCAGTGGATTCTTCAGATGCAGGCCAAATAGGGAATACTGACTCTCTTTGACATTGGCTTTGAGGCAAGAATTCTCGAGGTGTGCTAACAACCACACCAGGGCTTGAAGCATCATCTGTGAATGGGAAGTTTTCTTAAGACTACATATAGATGCAGGTACCACTCTATAGCTCTAGAATTGTACGCCCACCTTCTTCTGGTTCCTCAGCGGAAATACCACTCAGACTCTTCAAAACCAGCAGATGCAAACACTGCTTCTGAGTCTGTTCCCTTTCATTTCCTTTTATTCTGTTGACTGCCCAGTATTTACTAGGGGGCAGTGATTGTGCTGTGCCCCAGGGCTGTGGCCAAATTTGACTTGGATTTCAAGCAGAATAGGTCATGATGCTAAAAATGGGTGATGAAGACAGACCTCAGAGCATAAGCCAGGGCGTCATGCAGGTAGCAGAGAGGTACAGTCCTTGGGAAACTGCATGGTAGAAATTAGCTAAATCAAAGTGTGTGTGTGTGTGTGTGTGTGTGTGTATGCAGATATTTCAATGACAGAATGCAATGCAGTAATGCCTTGGAGGCAAGATACAGCAGCATAACTTAAGGAGTGAGTTTGGGTACTGGTGGCAAGGAATATTTGAGGGTAAGAGTAATGACAGCTGCAGCATTTAATAAAGATTGGAGCAGCAACCAGATCACGAGCATCCAGTAAATGATGTGGAAGGACTGAATCTGAGAAAGGCATCTGAGAAAGGTATCTGAAGAAGAGTGTGGTTCAAAATATTTAACAACTCAGAATATTGTGTCAACCAAGCTGACATGTAACGAGTCATCTGATGAGACAAGACCAGCTTGTGGATACACTGGCTGAACACTGCTTCACTCTCCACAATGCAATGCTGCTGCCAAAGTTTCAGTAGTATCTAATTTATCATTTAGAAAAGAAACAACTCCCAGATAAAATGTCAGCAGTGGGATTGGAGGGAAGTAACAATGGACTATGGGACCAGTTAGAAGACTGGTTCAGGTGGGGTGCGCCAGGTGGGAGGTGAACTTGACCTCAACTGGAGTTTAGAATAAAGACAATGGAGCAATTCCCAGAGACATTTGGAAGGCAGATTTAACAGGAATTGTTGGTTGGGCTTTAGATGAAAGAAAGAATTACTTGGATTGAGCAGCTAGGTCAATGGTTCATTTGCTAAAACAAAGAATCCTGAAAAAAGAAATTAATGGCTTATTCGAGAGGGCAGGATGGGGTGGTAGAAGAGGTTAATAACTCCAGGACAATGCAGATCAACTTGGGAATTGTCAGATGAAGACATAAGTCTCAAGTTTGAGTAGGTAATTTGGAAGGTAGGAGAGAGACCTGCACTGAGAATAAAGACTGGGCTGTGCTTCTCAGGAGGAACAGAGAGAGAGAAGGAAGAGACATGGGGAGAATGTGTAGAACAAGAGAAGACAAAGTCTCAAGGAGCAAAGAGCTTATTTTCAAGTCACTTCAAAGTTTTAGTTCCAAGATTCTGCCCATCTTTAAAAAATTGAACTGCTAAAAGGAAAACTGCTCTGATGTTATAATGACATAAACATCTAAAGAAACTATAGCTTTGCTGATCAACATTGATAAGAAATGTCATTATTGCAAATATCAAACTATCAAAAGGCTTCAAACCTTGAAAGCAACATGAATGAACATCTGGGAACAGAGAGACTTCAACAGTGTTCAAAGCATTCTGATTTTTTCACTTGATCAGATGATTAGGAGGAAGTGGATTAAATTAATATTATCAACACCAAAACTCTATTTATAAAGGTAATGCTATAATCTGTGATGTCTGGAGGTGAAAGAAGAGTAAGAGTTAACTCCCTGTTATCTAGGGTAGACTTAGTTCCTTAGAGAAACCACTGTATTTGGTGCTTAGGTAATAAGGATAATAGACCAATTTCTATTTCACCAATACATACTTTAAACTTAGCACTAAATATTCTTCTTAACCCTTCAGACTTTAACTTCTCAAGCCTAAACCCTCTAATGCCTTGAATTTTAAAGGACAGTCTGTATGTTTTTGAATAATTACCCTTGACTAAAGACTTGCATGCTGATACTAGTTAGGGCGATAGGAGACCTAATTAGACCAATGTAGAAAATAAACTCAGCTATCACAGAAAGACCAGTAATGGTTAATTTAAGGGTAAACTTATTTGTTCTGTTTACTAGCAATGTACACTTTGTTTCCCAAGTTTAAATTTTACCCTAAGGATTTCTTGCTATTTATTTGGTGCATATATAAAGCAAGCATGTATTTGGTAAAGTCAAAGCAAGTAAATAGACAGTGGACCTTTTCTCATATTAACTCTGATAAGAAAAAAGGGTAAAATCAGGGAAGATGGTGTTTGCTCATTAAAAAGTCTCACAGGTGAGTTAGTGATTTGATTATTTTTAATCTTTGTCGTTTTAAAATCTGATTCAACAGTGAAGGACTTCCGGAGATCAGCAGTCAATTTTCTGAGACTGATGACTAGATAATTATAAACTATAGTATATGATTGTAAGCAAGAGTAATGACTTAGAAATAAAAGCACAGCCAACTGTAAACTATTTAAACAAAATAATGGTCTAATGAAGGAGGTCAGGTAAATATCCCCGAGGACTATCTTGAGACTTGTGATACTTGAGTTGAGATCTGAAGAACTGGAACCTTTGCAAAAAGACTGGAAATCCAGGGAAATTCAGGGTGTGTGTGTGTGTGTGTGCAAAAGCTCTGGGATAGAGAGAACATAGTAATTTACAGGGAGTGAGGGGCTGGATGCACTGCTAGGTCCAGTGACAGCTGTTAGAAGATTCTGTAGAGGAAGGCAGAGGTAGTCATTCAAGGCTGTGGTCAAAATTTTGGTCTTATTCTAGAGCACTGGGAAGTCAGTGGAAGACCTTTATGATAGAAACTGATGACAATTGATGATGTTAATTCAAAAGGATGAAAGGTAGTTCTAAACATGGAGCCAGACGGGTGATGTTATTCCAACTTATTAAAAATAGCTTGGAAAAATGCCTTCACTCACTAGGGTTTTGTCTTTTAGGGGAACGTTTGCATCAGCCTGGCCGGCTGTTCTCCCACGTTTGGGGAGCTGTGGTACACAGTGGTACACAGTGTTTCAAACAACACCCAGTGGTTCTCATCAGGACATCAACATGGCCCCAAGAGACTGCCCGCTCTTCCTGGAAGACAACATGTATCTGCTCTGAAAACTCCGGATCTGGATCCAGTCCTAGCACATTTCATGCTCCTATTATTTAGAAGGGTAAGGTCCAATGGTGTAGATTTTATTTCCTTTGCTTTTTAATTTTTTTGAGGGTATAGTTTGATGATTTTTTCCAAATTATGTTTCTTGAAGGTGTGACAGATCACCACCTGCATAGCTGTACACTTTGTGTTTAGTATGATGACTTCTTTCAATGGGCTCTTACTGATTTACAGAATATCTTCTTGTATAGATTGGATATCGATATCTTGTGCTCTATAATCAGAAGACAATCATTTAAAGGCCTTTTCTTGCCAAGTGAAAAATGTTTATCCTTAAAGATTAGCATGTGGGTGTGCATATGATAAGTAATAAGTAGACATACAGATAAGTGTATACACATGGATAAACACATGGATTTACATCACCTCTAAATGAACACACAGATGTATGAACATTTTTATTTTCTTCACTTGGCTTTGACATCACTCTATGAAATGGAGACCATAAGGTACCAGTTACTTTCTTTTCATCAATTACTTGTCATCGAAATCATGAATTAGTGAGAAGTTAACATTAGTCAGAGAATGAAAAATTAAGTGAACAATTCATTCAGTGAAAAATTCACTACAGACAGTCCATTTGAAATGAGGTGACACTACTTGAAAAGACCCAGACCTATGGCCAGCCTGCCCCTGGCGGGCTGGTTCTGAAACAGGGGCCCCCAGGTGAGAGGAACACCTACCGTCTTGCTGAGGTAACTTGTGCTGGTGTTCATGCACTGTAGCCCCTCGCTGTTGCAGCAGCCCCCACATCTGTAGACGGACACACATGGAGGTTTAAAGAAGGTGTTTGTGGCTGCTCCAAACTCCTTCCCCACATCTATACACACCTCACGTGGCATGCATTGAGTCTTTCTCCACTCATTATCAATACCTGTCGAGTCATAGGGAAGTCCATAAGTTACAGAGAAGCCACCGAGAGGGAAAAGGCCATGGCAGTTGAAGTCACACACATTTGATTTCAGATTCAAGTGTCATACAACTTTAACGAAATAGTTGAAAGGATTATCAATCGCACTGTGAACTGGAAATACCATGCACTTAACACAGCAGCCAAAGAGGTTTTCGACAACAGCCTTATTTCTGCTAACCAGTGTCAAGAGGATTATGTGTTCTGAAAATTATATTCTATGGCATGTATGCTTGGTTATTTTAAGAAAGAAAATACAATAGATGTTTACAAGACCCACAGAACACCACACTCCTTTGTTACAGCATGTGCTATTTTTGTAGTCTCAAAGCAAACACAAACTGTCATTTCATTTTTCTTTTTAAACTCTGATATAAATGAAAAGATGACTATGGTCTTGGAGTCCATTCAAATATCACTTCCAGCCAGGCCACTTACAACTCTGGGTAATGGTATGATGGTAGCTATTTGAAATGCTGGCATATTTTCCATCAACTGGGACATTGACCTGAAATAAGTTGTTCTAGGAGAGTAAAATTTTCCTACTCCTTTCTAATTCTCTTTTGGAATTTTATTTCCAGTGAGGTAGTTGTTTACTTCTAACATGGCTGACTCCTAAATATGGCATGATGTGCTTTGTAAATCTTCCACTTATTTCTTCTCTATTTTCCGTAAAGTAAATCTTTTTTGGAGTGAAAAAACATAACAATTGGTTATTCAACCATGCAGCCATTTTGTTGGTTGGGTTTTATTCTCTAAATACTTGGCAATTTTAAGCACTCATCGTAATGACAATCTAACATCTGAAAGTTATTTCTAAAACATAGTCCACCATTTTGTACTTTGCCATTTTACACAGCATCACACTAAGTTGTGATGTTTTCTGCTAGATCATCAGCATTTCTCCAAAGCCCAGTAGTCAAGCCAGTTAACGACGAACCAGCAGGCAACAAGCAGCAAGTGTACAGGTGATTAGATATCCAAATCATAAATTTATGCACAATCATTATGTACGCTATAGAATGTCAAGTGCATAATCTGGTAGAATGCACCAGATATTTCCTCTGTATTTTTAAATTTTTTGCAGTGTAGTAGCACCCCAATTAAAATAAAACGAAGGTGTGTTCATCCACATGCACATTATTAGCTCAAGAGATGATCTTAGCCCCTCAAATTCACATCGTAAAATGTTGTACTTGAATAAAACAATTTCTGTTTTCTTTGCATTCCCTGCAGCTCTTGAAGGTGTTCAGTGGTACAAAATGCTGAAGCCAAAGCACCAAGCACCAGGCTGGCAACCTCCCCTGGTTTGACAGATGAAGCTTATTATATATTATCTTTGCTGTACTTACTTTTCAAGATCTCTGTATTATAATGTGCAGCAGCATATTTTATCGTCCCTTCTGTCCTTGTGTCGACATTGGGTTGCTCTCTGATATATTGCCAGCCTCCTTTTCTTAACTGACACTTGTACATTTTCCAATACTCTGGGTACAGAACGGTCATGAGTTCATCTACACTGGAAACCGAACGCAACTGCTCCTCCAAGTCTTTGCCTGCATAAGCCTGTCAAAGAAACATGCACTTCAATTACTAATCAGATAAAGGGACAAGGAAGTAGATGCACCAAAAAGCCTTTTAGATTGATTGTTATATATAAGATTTCCATGAAAAATATTAATAATTTTTGTCACAGTTGAGTCACTTTCCTTGGTAAAATTATATTCATGTTTAGATTTTAAATGCCAGAATTAAAATGAACTATCACAGTTAAAATTAAAACTATATATTTGGTTGTTCAGACAATCATTATTGGAAAATATATTTTTAAAAAATAATTTTTGCATACATTCATTTTATTTAAAGTAGCTTGACATAATAACCAATTTGTAAGTTTGAAAATATACTCATGCTTTTATTATCCTCCAATACAATCAAACTGACACCTATTTTAATGCTTTGCTTTATTTACATTGTCAGCATCAGGAAAACATAATTAAGCTTGTAACTAGGAATCTGAGTTTAATAAAAGCTATTTTAGAATAATCACACGGAAAGTGAGATTTTAATCACAGTGTCACAGTTGAGGTTTATATTATAAAAACTTCCAATAGTTCTAAAATACGTGATCATGAAGATCTATACTACTATAAAAAAGACATGAGACAGTAACATTACATCTCCTTGTGATTGTGTATATTAATCAATCCAATTAAACAGAAGATTCTAAGTTATACTCAAGTAGTTAATGTAACTAAGAAAGAATACAATGTGTTTTTCTTGAAAAAGTAGGACATTGTTCATCTTTATTTATCAACAAAGTGAAACACAACACCCAATGTTATTTTATATTGTCATGGCTAGCCCAACTTCTAGATCTAAATATATAGGTAAATTCTTCGGACCCTCATTCCCCAAGTTTCACGTGCAAGAATTATTCATACAGCTGTTTAAAATGATCACATGAACCTTTCTTTTCCAGAACAGTGAGGTTTGTGCGATCCGTTTAGGTCACAACTTGTTTTTAATCCCAGTTGAATCTGAGAGGAAATGAAATTCCAGGGACACACCCATCACACGTAGTCCTTAGTTGCAACTGCCCTGTTGGGCTAGACAAGCCAGTAGAGGCAAACACAAACCCATCAAAAATGTTGAGGTAGCAATGACCACAGACACACCATGTACTTCTATAATCAGTGGTTTATGAATCACTGACAGAAAACACCAAGGGTGAGTTTGAACCAGGACTCTTCATTAAGAAGCACTTGAAAGTTTAAAGGAAATTGCTTTTGTATTTAAATTTTAGAAATACAAGTAAGTACAGCAATAATTATATCTACAAGAGAAAAGACTAAGTTATCCAGTAGGACAAAAGGAGAAACATATAAACAGACAATTCATTAAAAAAAAATGCAATATAAAAAAAGAAACAAAATATATTAGTACAAAATAAAAGATGTTATATTTAAACTCTTAGGCAGAAAAGGTGCCTTTTAGAAAGGCATCTATATATAAGAATATAAAGAAATATTTATGTATTTATATTTATAAGATTATAAAAATATATAAGCTACTTGTATGTAGAAAACACTGTAAACAAAATAAAAGACCAACAATAAAGTAGAAAAACTATTTGCAGTATGTATGGCAGATGAAAAAGACTAATATTCTTAAAATATCACATGAATATGTTAATGAGAGAAAATAAGCAGGCACTTCAGTAGAAAAATGGGCTAAGAAATTGAACCAAATATTCACAGAGAATAATTACAATCAATGCATATTTGGTGGTAACAAAAACTAAAGAAAACTATAATTTCTTTTACTCCTGATGGGATTATAAATCTGTACAGCTATTCATGGGAAAATGTGCTATTTCAAGTTGAAGGGTCTTAAAAATGAGCCCCATTTTGGATAGTAAATTCACTTTGGAATTAAATTTCCCACTCACAAGAAGTGATAATATACTTCTGCTGTATGTATGTCTACAAATTCATTGTGGCACTGTCTATAATACAGAGAATAAAAACCATGAAGGATTGACTAAATATTATTCAGTAGAAACAGAAAAAACACAAAAAGTAATCTAATAACATTATAAAATAATGACAGATGTACAATTTAGACTTGAAAAGAAGTAGATAATACAGCTATGTGAAAAAGCAAGGTATTCAGCTCATGCACATACATACAATGTTCACATACGGAGGTCCTGTGTATAAGGCCTTTTCATCAAACAAAAATTATATTTAGATATACTGCATCCATGTTTGTATATAGTCTTAAAAACTATTCAGAAAAATAAAAATAGTTCTCATATCCAAATTACAGAATCAGTAACTTTTTCAGTAAGTATAACTCTACTAAAAATTCTAAATGTTGAACATATTTTTTTATTATTAGAATAAAACTTTAAAAATAATCTCTCTGAGCATATTGGGGGTATTAATAATAGTAATAACAGTATTTAATGTTCATTTCTGATCTCATTCAGCATTCTTATTTCTTCATAGAGCATGTCTTTTGAAGATTATTTAATTTACAACAATCTGACTTAAGCAGAAGCTATCACAGATGAAATGGTTTGAACTAGCTTGATTTTGAGCATTTTATTTCTTTATTCCCTTTATTTCTTTATATTATATGTTAAAGGAAGAAAAACAAGCATTAGTATTAAAAACTACAGTCCCATTAGGCTATAGATTTTATTTACTAAACATTACATTTCTTTCTTTGAAACTCATCTTACTCTAGAGAATAGGTATATCTTCCTTAGAGAGTTTTTGTGATGAGTCACAAAAGCATTCAGTATAGCAATAGATCATAGACAGTAGTAGGAAAAGTAGGATTAATTGATAATGTAACATCTTTAGGGAGAAACAGAACAGTCTAGATTGGTTTTTAAATAAATTGCCATTTATGTCAAAGATAACTTTGAGTACGGTACTGGTTTTATCACAGTATTTCTTGAGATGTTCCCTCTGTATTTTTCTCTAACTGAGCAGCAACTTAGGAATTGAGTGTTGTCCACTGAACAATAGAGCTGTTCTGTGAATCAGGAAACCAAAATATTGAGGCACAACATTACTAATTAGTCATGGCACAGTCACATCCTATTTCTGAAAAATTAAAAAGACCCAAGTTACCTAGAATGAGTTTAGAAAAAGAGATATCCCAAAACCTTTCAAGTGGAAGTGCTATCCTAATGAAAGTCATGCAATTTTCAAGGTTTTCTTGAGTCTTTATGTTCACCAGTATTTTCCAGAATGTTGTCATTTGTTTAAATGTTAATATATTCCTGCGAGGGGGCATCGCTGCTGACATAATCGAATTTACACAGAAATTTCATGAAAGCTGGTGTGTTCAGAGTAGGGGTTGTTCTGTGCCCCATAGGGAGAAAATATGAGTTGTTCCACCTTCCAAAATTTGTTACCAGAGAGTCAATAATAAGTGGGATACAACAGCAGCCACTTAATATTAATGCTATTAATGGTGCCATATTTTTCAATGAGTGAGTTAGCTTTAAAAAAATTAACAAACCTAAATTCAATGTCAATAGTTTCTTCAAATAACAACCAAAGCTAATTGCTATGCCATGAAAAATTTCCTACTTTTATGAAGGTAGAAGTTCACAGGGATATGCACATACTTGAATGACAGAAAATTTTCTTTTATTTGATACTCAAAAACCAGTATAAAAATAAGAGGTAGGAGTCCAATCAAAGAAAGGCTTGATCACACCAGTTTATTTCCAACAGTAGTTAAAAAGGGTCATAAGAAAATTTGGCTAGTTGTCCAATGTTATCTATATCTGGGGGAAAGAGGAAAAGAACCTATCTTCAAACTGGAAAGGAAAGATATGTATGTTTTCCTTAAACTGTCTATATGCTGTCTCTTAAAGCTTGTCTTAAGTAATATTTTGTGTTTGGGGGAATAAAGAAAATCACCACAAATAGTTTCATAAGATAAAGCAAAGGTAAGCTGGCAAGTTTAATAGAGTAAAAATGTTAACAACCTCTGAAACTTCTATAGCTTCTATACCTCTAAATCATACTCAAGTTGTAAACCAATGTTACTTCAATAAAAAATAAAAATAAAAAATAACCATGTCAAAATTTTCCCCAAAATTATAAAAGGAAATACTTTTCATGTTATTTGACACATTTGTTTCTTTGACCTAAGCAGCTAAATGAATTGGTATCAATTTATCATAAGATTAATAGCTCGATACTACCACTAATTTTTTTTCTTCTTTAGGGATCAGAAGCAGAAAGCATCCCTAGAATAAGTTGCAGCTGAAGTTATTCTTCTCCTAAAATAGCAGAGACTTATTTATTCCTTCTCATTTACCAGTGGTTGTGACACACCAGATGAATTTGTCATTCCTTCTGTTTCTTTCAGCTAACTAGCCAGGCTAGGTAAGTCTGCATTCTAAAGTATATTCTAATTATTTTTAAACATTCCATTTTACACCAAAATCTCAGCTTTGCAGCAGAGTGGAGAGAGCTTTGGACTTGAGAGATCATCTAATTCATGGTCATAAAATGCACTTTTGAGATCAACCTTTGGTAGAGAATCATAAGGGTGTATGGAAAATCAAGTGGATCCTTCTCAGTAATCGAAATTTGTAAATGTCTACATAACCTTAGCAGATCATTTTACCTAATGGTTCAGAGATAGAGTCAGAGGTAGGGTTCTTTCACCCAGGAGTCATACCACCCATGTCTACAGCACCCTGATGCATCACAGAGAGGGACTGTTGGAAACAGACCTTCACATTTCAGTTGAACATGGGATGTTTTTAATTGGAAATTTTAATTAGCTATTTTTTAATGAGTTAAGTTTTAATTAACTAATCTATAGGGTTGGGGCAACATGGTTTACATCCCTCAATGTGAGTTGTAGGTTCATGGCCTTTCTACACATGTGATGTGATCACACTACCACCACCACCAAGGCACTGTTTAATTTTTTTTGCCTGAAATTCATTTTGCAATTATTCCAAATAATACCACAATAAAGAATGAGCACTATTGATAGCTATTGTTGCTAGCATAAACTAGGGGTTTTGAAAACACCTCTTTACCTTTAGTTTATCTAAACTATCTAAACAATCTAATTTTTAGTTTTCCTAAAGAAAAATTACATTATGTATTTTATTAAATTCTAAGTATGTTTTTAGAAAATATTACAAATATCCATTTTCAATGAAGCTGTTTTGAGATACCTTTCTGACTGAAAGCTAAGACAGATTATTTGTTCAGCAGATCTGTGTAACCAGCATCATGAAGGATACCTACAGGTGTTGTGAGTCGAACTCAGGGTACAAAGAAAGGACGGACAAGAGAGATGGCATAGCTACTGGCAGCTAAGGATTGGTTGGAGGTAATGAACCAGGTGATGTTTTATTAAGCAAAGAAAGGAGTATTTATAAAGAACAGAGCACAATTCATGATGAATTTTAATGGGAGGCAAAATGGTGAAGGTGTAATAAAACAATTTAACAGGTTAACTTGACTGGTTCCTGTGAGGTAACTGGGGGCAGTGGGATCACTCATAAATTGGTTGCTATGTTTTTAAGGAATGTTTCCTTTGGTAAATATTGGAGGGATGGCGCGCATCACTCTTCAGAGATTTTCATGCCCATCCTGTCTCCAGTTTTCTGGAGACAGATAAGGTAGTAAATGAGGTGTTCCTCATTTCACAGCATGAGCCCAGTATGCTCTGTGATAGTGCCCGATATGGAATGTAAAGAGCTGGGTGCAGAGTTGCGAGAAAGGATGAACAAGAGATTGACACAGTCAAAGACTGTGGGCTATTAGAAGCATGGCTGGTTGCAACTTTAAGGTAGATTACCAGGCCTTTTATAGGGTCTAGGCAAGGGGGGGGAAAGGTGGCCAACAGAATGTTTTACGACTAATTAACTAATTAACTAGGGAAGACTAACGGCTAGCGTACAACTGGGTTATTAGTTCCTGTGAGATAATGGTGGGCAGGGGATTTACCCATACATTTGTTGGTAACTCTTAAGGAATGTTCCTTAAGGTAAACATTGGAGGAATGGAGAAGTTGCTCTTTGTTCTCTGGACATTTACCATGCCAGTCCAGTCTTCATTGTTCTGAAGCCAAATAAGATAGTGAAATGAAGTTTTCCTCATTTCATGCCATAAACCTAGTGCAGTCTTAGCTGGCAGCCTCTGATACACAGGGTTTCTTGCATTGAACACTGAGAATCACTTTCTTGCTTCTCATTTTCAAATAACCTTGAATTCTCTCCTTTGCAGATGGAAAAATTGGTTGGATATATTAATTCCAACCTTCTCCCACATATAATTACAGAAATAACTCCAGGCAGGTAAAGCCAAAAATAACAGAGATATTTACCAACTACAAGGGAAATGTCAAGTACTAAAACTTGTTATTCAGATGTTCCAATATGCCTACTATAGAGCAGCAACTCAGCCAAGATGACTTTCTCCCCAGGTCACGAACAGTGACCTTTTCTGTGAGTCACATGACCATCTATAATGGGTTTGTTTTTTATTTTTGGATTTGTTACCTTGACCATTTTGTCTGCCCTTCTGCCAGGACTATGCTAAGACAGCTTCATAATTAATCTTGATATTAAGTATATCATGGATGATGCCCCACATTTTTATACCATTGATATACAAAACTTCCTTGCAATTTCAGTTCCTAAGAACCATAAGGTCAGTTATGGTTTTTGTAACAAACTTGAGATCCTCAATAGTATTAGGTCATCTACCAAATGCACAAACAAGTGATTTGTGCATACTATATGCATAAGGATAGTGAGTGCTAGTGGCAGTAGTGGCAACAACAGCTGTACACACATGAACACTAATTATACTAAAAAACTTATATTAAGCATCATAAAAGCTTAATATATATTTAGCTTCAAAGTATATTTTTAATTTTAAATTTAATTTTTAATTTAATTCTTAGTCACTGAAAGCTCACACTCTTAAGTGAAATTTCAATGTCCTCAAACACAAGTACATAATACTTAAAATCACCTAATGCATACCCAGAGATACCAACAAAATGTCTATCTGAATTCTAAGTTTTCTAGGACAGGAGATGTTTTATTGGGAAGCACACATGTATGATGCAACATAATACTGAAGGCCTAGGTTTCAGGCACAAGCTAAACATGTGTTTATAAGTTGTAATTATCAACTTACTTTCCATATGTATGGCCTTTGGGCAATCATTTTGCCACAGAAATATAAACACTGCTAACTACATTAGCTACTTTGAAATAGAGTATGCAAATAGCCCATTGTTTATAGTAAGCTCTTAGTATTGATAACTCCCCAAGTCTGTTTCCCTGTTTATAAAATATAGATAATAAAATGTAATGTACCTTGTACCCAAAGCTTTGGGTGTAAGTACATCAAACTGTCTCCTATGTCTAATAAGATAATTTAAATCAATAGCAAAGAGGGAATATTTTATGTTTGCAATGACTACCATAGCATGTTCAGACTGCTACTGGTATACAAGGTCTCTTATGGAACTTGCATGCTAGAAATTATATATGCTTAATTTAAAAGCAGAAAATAGTAATTACAAGACTATTAAATGGGTTCTTTCCAAGGAGTTTGAATTTTTTTTTTTTTTTTTTTTGAGACTAGGTCTCGCTATTTTTGCCTGGGGAACCACAGGCTCCCGTTGCCCGGGGTACCATGGACTCAAGCAATCCCCAGCCTCAGCTTCCCAGATAGCTGGGATGCAGGCACCCAGCTATTTTTTTCTTGCTACGTTGCCCTGAATGGTACTCAAATCACGATCCCCGAAACCGCAGCGGCTTTCTTGGTTGCCAGTTACAGGTATGCGCCACTGTGCCAGGTCATGGAGTTTGAAATTTTTAAGGCATATCTGGTTTGTGTATTGCAATTAATTCCCAATAAATTTCTTGTTGCTTATGTGCTTCTATGTCTACAAGACTTTAGATGATTTATGAAAGTGACAGTGAAGGGAATGTGTTGCTATGAAACAACGTTGAATAAAACAAAGTTGACTTGTTCAACTATAAGCACTATCTCTAGAGCCCCAAAATTCCATTCTTCATTTTTACTAACCTGTGAACTGTTACAATTCTCTCTATGATTAAGATTTCAAAACAGCAAAACAGTAAATTCTATATATACTTATGAATTCATTTATGCATCTATTTATTGTCTATGTTTTCTATGGTAGTGCTATATTGGACCACAGTGACTGTACTTTGGTTCTGGAAGTTGCATGTGTGTGGGGGGAGTGGGTCATGGAGGGTGGCTATAATATGATAAGGACACACTCAACGAACAATCTAGAAAAATGACTGAAGACCATAGCCATACTTAATTCATCACTAAGGATTTGGAAGGTTTTTCAGAGGCAGTTTCACCTACTTAGCTTTAGGGGGTCCATTGATTTGGGGGAAACCTCAAAGAACCTTACCAAGTCAGAAACTCCTACACTTCTTACTATTTTAAAAAACAAATATGCTCAGTCTTCATCACATTCTGAACAATAGTCTTTTAACATGCATCAATTTTTTCCTCTCACAAATCCACTACCAATTATTCTGTACCATTTCATCCCCTTGTTAATGTCTAACTATATCCACTCCCATCCTTCATTCCTGTGGTAGCAGACAAACATGCCTCATACGTCATAAAGAAAATAGATGTTGATCAGCCACTCACTTATGTACACAGATCTCCCAATCTTTCTTCTGCTTTTTGGTAAAGACAATACAAGTTTTTCCTCTACCTCTCCCAAGTCAGCCTACAGGAGCTTGAGTCCTTTGTGTTCTTGAAGTTGCAACACGTCCTGTCTCTACTTCTTTTCAGTCTCTCTCATTCTTTCTAGATCTCTCACTACCTCTCACCCTCTCTCTCCCCATTAGTATGCGAGCTTCTCCCCCTCCCCAGCTGAAAAGATAGAAAGAAGCAGAAGGAAAAAATCACATCCCCATTGAATTACTTCCATTTTCCACTCTCCTTGTTGCTTTAGTTGTCGAAACTGCAGACTACACACATACTTTCCCTCTCTGCTCTTCCAACTTGGTTTTTGACACCACTGGAACTAGGTCCCAGCAACTTCCCTATGAACTCTGCTTTGACTTGTCACACTTGCCCCATCTCCTGGACTGTGGTGCTTTTGTTCATTGAGATCAGGTGCTTTTTTGCCTGTGACCACACTCTGCTACTAGATCTTCTCCCTTATTAGTGCCATTAGCACCTTTCACTTACTTCTTTTATCCATGACTCCAAATGTTTAAGTTCTCAGGGCTCAGAAATAGTTTCTCTTACCTTCCTCTTATGTGCCATCCTATAATACACTTGTCTGTGCAAGAGTGATTAATGTCTGAGGACATGAAGAGATTTATGTCTCTCTTGACCAATATTTCCTCTAAGGCATCTGCTACTAGTTTTCCAAGGATCTAATTCTTAACATCTCTAAACAAAAAATGACAGTTTCCAATGTGAAAGAGGGCAGTCTCCAAAGTGAAAGAAATGGGAAGAAAAACATAGAAATGGAATCTAACAACAACAACCAAAAAAAAAAAAAAGCAGAAAAAAGTGCAGGAAATAGAAGAAAAATTTTGGAAAAAGTCCTTAATATCCTCAGAGAATTACAGATGATAATTTATTTATGAAATAAGAGCAGCAGAAGAAATAATATCAACCCTACACTAACACTTTGAAACAAGTGGAGGAAAAGAAAAACATACCCCACCTTATTTGATGATGCTCTTAGTACTGATGCCCATGCCAGCCAAATACAAAGAGACAAAACAAATCACAGAGCTGCATGTTTCTCAGAAAACACAGAGGCAAAGCCATTTTTAACATGGCAACAGAACAAAGATGGCAAGACATGAAAAAAGATTATTATGGAAAAAAACGGCATATTTTGTAGTTATGGAAAGTGGATTTAACACTTGAGGATTAATTATCATAATATATTATATTAACATAATGAAGAAAAATATCAAATGAGTGCCACAGAAAAAGCATGTATAAACATGTTAGGATGGAACATTCATTTTCAGGAAACTAGAAATAGATTGGATCTTCCTCCTACTTGTAAAGAACATCAACGAAAAGCTTACAGCTAGTATCATATTTGAAAACAGACAGAAGGCTTCCCTTCTGTGATGTGTAACAGCACAAGTAGGCCCCTTTGTTCCACTTTAATGTGACAATAAGCATAGTTTAATAATGTCAATTAATCAGTTAAGCCATAGAAGTTGAAAAGAAAGATACAAACCTGTCTTTACTTATGGATGACATGATCCTTTCTACAGAAAATTCTAAAGACTTAAAAAAAATAAATTTACTAGAACTAAAAATGTGTTTGGTAAGATTGGTGGTTGAAATACCAATATGCAAAAATCAACTGCATTCCCACATACTAGCAATGGACAATCAGAAAATGATAGCATCCACTAAATGACTTGAAAAAGGCTGTCCCTGAACAAAACATTAAGGATAGGTAGGAAAGTCTGTGGCAGAGGACAGTCCTATCATTAATATCCCTGTGACATTATTTTACCATCAACAATTCTCATGTATCCTTTAATTTGAAGAGCAATAGTCCATAATTTAATAATTTGGTTGAAATGCATACTTTAATATTTTAGTACATTAACTGAACCACAGTGGAAAAGTTTTAATATCCTGTCTTTCAGATGCAAATTTCTAAAACAACTTCTTCACTCCCCAATAGCATCTGTACCAAATCTCATCATCCACATGTGTATCTCACTTAATTGGATTTTTTGATTCTCCTCAAACTCCTTCCATCCTTTCTCATTCATCAAAATGGCATCAGTTGTTCAAGGTCATGTTTATATGTTCATTTCATCTTGATTATTTTTTTCTTGTACCAGGTTCACATTTAAGGAGTCATAGCTTGACTCTTGGTGATGTATTCTTTTAATGTGGAGCCATGACAGTCATCAGTATTCAGCAAACACTAGCTGAGTTCTTGTGTGCAAGAAACTATGTTGTTTGCAGATATGGATTGGCAAGCAAATTTAAGGGCTGTTGGGTGTGAAAGGATAGAATATTTGGCTTATATTTGTGGAGTGAGGGAGAATACAGTTTTCATGTGAAGACAGTTGCTGGCATAAAGCGACAAAGGGTGGATAGAAAACACCATGGGAGGGTTGCTTTTGGCTAAAGGCAAATGATGATTCATTTGGGACTGGCAAGTTGGGAAGCATCAGGACATCTGAGAGGAAATCCTGAGTTGACAGCATGATACATGGCCTGCTGGTGAGAAGCCCATCCTGTAGAGGCGAGAATTACCTACGTGTGTTGTTGGAAAAGAAAGCAATTGGCAGTTGCAGTTCCTCAGAAGAGGGGGGTGGTGGGTGTGAAGAGAGAGCAACCTGCTTGGGGAACTACAGATCTGGTATGAAGAGTCCAGAGGATGAACCAGCAAATGGCAAAAGGAGAGGTGGGAGCAGGTGGGGCCATGAAATTGAGTGTGAGAGAATGTTTCTGAGGGAATGGTTTAAAACAAATGCTAAATTTTATGTTTGATTGTTAGAGAACAGGTTCAGGACAGAAAATAAGGAGACAAATTAAAAAGATGAGTCAATTATTAAATTACTCAAGTGACTGGGAATTTCTTGAGTCAGCTCTGTTTGGTGAAGACATGAATCTGAGTTTGGGCATCTCTAACACAGGTTGACTTGATCAAAACTAAGTCTGAAGATACTATTCAAAATGCAGCAAACTGGAGGTTTTCAAAGGAGCCAAATCACACCAATCACAAGATGTGTGACTCACTGGTTTTTAAGATGAGTTTCAAAACTCTCTAGTCTTTCGTGGAATCCATGAAAGTGGATGGAAATGACATGGATAAATGGGGCAATATTGTTGTTAGTCAGGAGGTGATGTGTGGGGAGACAAAATATGAAACAAACTTGAAAAAAAACTTCATAAAAACTGTAAAGCCAAAGGCTAGGCTTGGTTGCATGTGCCTTTAATCCCAGCCTAGGAAAGGAGGGCGAGACAAGGAATTGCTCGAGTCCACAGGTTTGAGACCCTCCTGGGCAACATAGCAAGACCTAGTCTCAAAAAATAGCTGGCAAGGTGCACCTATAATCCCAGCTACCTGGGAGGCTGAGGCTGGGGATCACTTGAGTCCATGGTACCCTGGGGAACATGAGTCTGTGGTTCCCTGGGCAACAAAGTGAGACCTAGTTTCAAAAACAAACAAAAAACCTGTAAAGTCATTAATATGAAATGAAATAAAGCAAAATAACATAGTATTAAATAAAATTTAAATTATACTTCAGGAAAATAAAAATGTTCTGCTTTTCAAAGGCACACAAACCAGACTGGGAGAAAATATTTACAAAGCACTTATTCAATAAAGACTTGTATCCAAAAATAAAGGAACTTCCAAAACTCAATGGTAAGGCAATAAATAATGATAACAAAAACAATGGGCAAAAAATTTCAACAGATACTCCACTAATAAACACAAACAGATGGCAAATAAACACATGAAAAAATGTTCATAATTTTTATTAGAGAATTAGAGAAAACTTAATGATAGTCTTAATGAGAGAATACTTTCCTACCATTAGAATGTATAAAGTAAAAAAAATATTCCATAATACTAAATACTGGTCAACTTTTACAGTGATGTGCTCAATACAGCTAGAAGAAATGTAAAACTGTAGGGTCACTTTGCAAGAAATGGTCTGACAGTTCCTTATAGAAAGAAATACATACTTATTACTCATTCCACTCCTATTTACTTCCATGAAGTGAAAATTTGTTAATATAAAATTTTGAGCATAAATATTTACAGTTTATTCATGATGAACTGCCCATTAACAGAATGGAAAGATATAAAAATATTATGCTACAGTCATGCAGCGGAATACCATGCAGCAACGAAAAGAACACACTATGTATATTTGCAACAACATAGGTGGAAACTCAATTGCATTACCAGTAAAAAAAAAAATTAGATACAAAAAAATTACATATGTAAGATCCTCTGCACAAAACATTCTAGAACTGGCAGACCCATAGACAGAATACCTGGGCAGTAATTGTTAAAGGCAGTCATTGTTAAAGGCTAGAGGTACACAAAAAGGTCGGCCTCAAAATAGTACACGGGAATTATTTTTGGAGAAGGGTTGAGACATAAATATTTTATATCTTCTATGTAGTGGTGATTACACAAATATATGTTTTGTCAAACTCACTATAAAAGATGAATTTCTCTATGTATTTTAAACCTTAATTGTAAAAGAAGGGATCTTAAATCAAGCTGAAAGTTACACATAAACTTGAAGGTCTTTCAAATATTTTTTTCAAAAATAAAACTCTAATATACATTCCCATGTTTCTTAGAATCAAATGAGGTTACCTTTCCTTTTTTCTTGTTACTTTACCATGTTAAGAGGTGTGACTGTGTGTGTTTTGAATCTAACAATTAAAGCGTTGACAGTATAACTTTTATTGTTCACAATGGTGTACATTTGTATAGCTTTTGGATGTAAAGAGATATACTTATGTTTCATAGGTCTCTAACTCAGTTCTATTCTTTGTACATCATAAAACAGAAAGAAGAGAAAAAGAAGCAAAATATTAACAGACATATGCCACCATTACTTTTTCCTTTTTCAGCACTATATGATTTGGACAGAGGCTCTTGGAGGAAATCTCAGAAATGTAACCCTTATCTTTGCCTACGTCAATAACTTAAGAAGGACAGAAGATTGTGAAACAGCAGAAGCAAGAGCTTGCAGATGCAGGATCTGAGTGATGACACCCTGAAAAGAACACTGCAAGGTCCTTGGAGGATGTAGCACCGACCTACAGCATGAGGGAATATTGAATTAAGTATAGCCTCAAGCCTAATGACTCAGAGAGGCACCTTGCATTTGGAGCATTTCTAAAATTACCATTCTAAAGAACTATGAAATTGTCTCAGGGAGATGTAAACACATTATATCTAATATATATGATATCATAGGCTTTATACATACTATATATAATAGATTCTATATTGGACATTAATTTTATGCAATATATAGTGTATGTAATATGATCTACATCATATATAGGATATATGATATGATGTGTGATATATATGGCATATAATTATATATATATAAAATTCTCCCTCAATCTTTTAAAAGATATACTTTGTAGACTTGCCAATTTAAATAGTCTTCTATAATATCCAAAACAGCACATGGATTTGCCTTAACTGAGACAGATATACCTAACTCATTCAAAAATGGATTTACATCCAATATTTTCTCCTAGAGAAAAGTCATGACCCCCACCTTGGAGCATTATCTTTTCCATGCAGAGGCATGACTTAATTTTTAAGAAAATTCTATACAGACCATAGGCCTGAAAACCATTTCTTGAGAAAGAAGTCAAGTATTGGGATAATCTGTACCTAAATCATCAGTACAAATGTAAAAAGTTATATGTTTTTGGACAGTAATAACTTTGAATTTCATCATTTAATTCACCCATATTTCAAACAAGCT
The DNA here is from genome assembly GCA_004024945.1 of Uropsilus gracilis. Classification (NCBI taxonomy): domain Eukaryota; kingdom Metazoa; phylum Chordata; class Mammalia; order Eulipotyphla; family Talpidae; genus Uropsilus; species Uropsilus gracilis. The sequence goes on along the minus strand of PVHY01005871.1, from coordinate 39,634 downwards.
TTTATAATGAAGTGATCATATTTGTATGAATAGCCTATAATCATATTTTTTCTATCTTTCTCTTGGTATAAAACTAACCATCAGTCTGCTCTGCACTCAAGAAGTTAGAGCTTAGATTTCAGATCTAGCCTCAAAGTCAAAACCTCAGCTGCATTTACATTATTTATCCTTTTTGTGCCTCAATTAATTCTCTGTAAAGATGATATAACAAATATACCTGTCTCAGAACCATTCATGTTGATTGAGATGACATGTATGCAATGTTTATGTACATAATGGATACTCCATAAATGTAAAATGAGTTCTTCTGAGGCTTCAAGGGAAATATGCATTTTAAAGTTATAAGCACATACATAAAAGAAATGAAAAGACTATCTCAGAAAATATGCATTTCAATGAGATTGTCTTTGAAGTCATTAAAATGTTTCCCGTTTCATAAAAATTGTCAAGTATTTCATAATCGCATCACTATTTTTCATATATCTAAACAGTGTGTGACTTACCAAATTAAGAGCAATTATCAGCTGCACACACGAGAAGAAAACTGCAAACTAAATATTAATAAACTACACAATGAAGTATAACATTTTAATTTTAAGAATGCATTTTAAAGTAATGATCCTTCTAGTTCAACAAATGACACCCATTATTTTCTTCAAGCTAGTCTTAAGCGAAATACATAACGCATTTTTATACATTTTAAATAGCTGTGCAAAATATACATAAGTCATAAACTTCAGCAGTAACACTAAAGACCACCCATATTTCGTCACAATAGCCAATAAACACCGTAAAATAAAATGTCAAGCAACACTGGAAAAGAAATGCAAACTAACATAAAAATCCATTAATTGCAAGGGAGAATCATAAAAAACTGCTTGAAAATACTTTTAAAATGATATGCTTGTTAATTTCATTCAAAAATTATGTAATGTTTTTCAATTCAATAAGATGAACAGTATAATCAGTGTTTTTAAGAAATAACTTGTATTTTGTAACATACACATAGCTCATATAATGCTCACAATTAAAAATGATTTGAAAAGAAAAATACTTTCTTCCCTCATTAAAAAGTCCCCAAATTACAATTTAAGTTTATGTTCTGAACAGAATGGTCACAAAGGCAGTTTGCTTGCAATACTTTTTACAGAAAAACTCAGATTTTTTTTACCAATAAAACTCTCCATGGAAATCACATCAATTCCCCATAATTTATATCATCATACTTTATTCCATAGTGACTATTTTATAATAATCCATGATTTCTATTATATATAATTACCAAATTTAGTGGAAAATATATTTATGTCTTTATAAGCTAGCAGATGCAAGAAGCCAAAAATGAGCAGAGTGTTTCACAGATGTAGAAAAAATGGTTTTCTACAAAGGTATGTGAAATTGAATAGAAATCTACCTATTGCTTCTTGACAGAGCTAAATGTTGTACCCAGACAAAAGATGGGACTAAACCACCACTTGTTTTCATCAAAGGAAGATTGTGAAATCAACTTGCAAAATTTAAAGTACCCTTGTGGATAATTTCTCAAATAAGTCAGAATAGGAGTATGGGTATATGAGACATTTAAATTGCAAGGTGACTTGGTAATTTCCACTTGAATTTATGGTAGTAGACCTTTATTTATTACTTGATGATAGTAAGACAAATCCTGAAAGAAATCTGATTCCTACGGACTCAGTGTAGGAAAATGTAAGTGAGCCTAAGAGACAACAGGGTTTTTCTGCTCGCCGGTTGTTTGGGGGCTTAAACCCAGAGACTGAAAAAAGATTAGGCTCATACAAAAACTGTTGATGTGAAAAAAGAAAACTAACTAAAGAAGAGAATTAATTAAATGATTAAGAAAATATGTATCATTTTTCAGTGACAGAGTCAGGTGGATCAAAATCAGCCTTCCGTAATAACTGGAGTACTCACATTATTTACCAGATTTGTTTCTACATTACTTTGGTTATTATTATAGTTGGACAGCTTCAAATTATTCAGAAGGAAAAACTACTACTGATCATGGACACATTATAAAAAAATTTCAAAAATCTTACGCACCAGCAGACTTCTCACATGTCCCAAGTTCAGGTAATATTTTTGTCATTGTATTTTAAGTAGCTCTTTACATAACATAGGCCCTCAATCAATACTTTAGATTGATAAGAATAACTTAACATTGAGGAATGAATAACAAATAACAAGGTTTGTTGCATAAGGTTATCAATTCAATAATTAATGAAGCTAAAAATTCCTTGAATATGAGATAAATCCCCCAAAGGGAAGCTAAATAATAAGTGTGTATCTCAATCATTATCATTATTGAAACAGAATAAATACTTCATTTTACATTCTTAATTTTTCAGTATGATTGTCTAACATCTCTTACATACTGGATCTTTTTTTGCCAATGCAACAGTCCTAGCATACCTTTTTCATATCAAAAGCTCCATTTTGATGCTCTCTGTTTATGTAATATAACCATCTTGCAGTGTTAAGTTAAAGAACACAAGTCAGGATGTGTTAGTTTGATGTAAATCCTAACACTGTAGTCTAGAAGCATTCTCAATATATAGCAAACAGAGAAAAAAAATGGCAAATGCTAATTCTTGCTGATTTAATTGTAAGAATAATGACTTCTGTAAATCACTTTAGTGCCTAGGGCTGTACCAGCTGGACAATCAACATTAATGAAGATTATATTGGGACAATGGGTGGGCACATTAAAATGTGAGACATTCAGACCAGCATCTACTTTGGGGTTTGATTTATCTGGAATAGTTATCTTTATTATCACAGCAATTGGGAAACGGCCAGATTGTTATTGGATTCTGTTGTGGCTGTGATGTCTTAGAACTCTAACTCCTAATTTTAAACTAATAAATTACACTGTCAACCATAATCCTGAAACACATTATGCTGTGAATAATTAACAATGAAATAGAACCCTTAGAAGAAAAAAATTATGTTTTAATTCAAAATGTTTGATGTAAATTGTTACTTAATTGTGCTGTTCATTGGGAAGAATAAAACTCTGAACTGGACCCAAGAGCTGCCAAAGAGAAAGGAAAAGTGAACTAGGGTAGTAATTACACTTTTTCTGGGCAAGTGGCCATATTTAGAAAGAAAACCTATACCTGATGCAGCTTTAAATCTCTTATTGACTTAAGTGTACTTTTTCATCATCTCTTTTCTCAGATATATTAAGTGCATTGCTTTAAGAAAAATCCTGAGTTTAGTTCTTCCATTTGATGTTTATCTTCAAATAATTTTTAATATAATTCTCAGTGTTTGTTTCATTATTTAGATGTGTTCCCATCACTATTTTTGGGATGTTTTGAAGGTTGCAGTGCTGGAAGAGTTTTATAACATCATATGACCATTTCCATACACTTCGTTGGCACCGATGTTTAAGATGTAAAATTCAAAAATCAAGATCTATTCTTAGTCTGGCAAAATTCTCCCAAGATTGGTGGTGCAAGTCTTGAACATAATTATATGACTTATTACATTTATTCCAACAAATTTTTTAGTTCCCAAATTAAATTTGTTACACCATCTATTTGGCAAGAATTGGGCCAAGAAGAGTTGGAGATGGCAGTTGGACAACACTTCCTAATTGAAGACAGAAATGATGTTGATTTCAAAGTAACAAAAATCACTTAAACACAGAAGGCAAGAGGAAGAATGAGAAGTTGGAGACCAGACCTATTTATTTTTTAAAATTATGTATATATCTATATTTCACATCATTGTGATCCCTGGGGGTCACCCACCACCTCCCCTCCCTGGCCACTCCAACTGGTTCCTCCCTCCCAGTTATGTACTTTCATTTGGTTGTCCAAATATTAGTGAGACCATTTGGTTTGTCTTTTTCCTTCTGACTTGTTTCTGCCAATATGACTTCTTCTAGGTACATACATGTTACCAAAAAAATTGTCAAATTTTTCATTTTTAATTGATGTGTAATATTCCATTATGCATATATACCACATCTTTTTCATCCTGTCATCTGTCTTGGGGCATTTGAGTTGTTTCCATGGCCTTGCCATTATAAATAGTGCTGCAATAAACTTCCAAGCACAGGTGTCCTATTTATCAGAGGATGGGTAGCCCAGGAAAATGAAGAGTCAGAACAGATCTTGAAGGAGGTTCACACACAGACATGAAAACCAACAAATACACATATTCACCACCATTGTCCCACTGCACATGCACTCTGTCCTGGCCTGGGAAGTGATGGAAATTCAGACTGAGGACAGAGTAGAGGATCAGAGCTGGTTTTCAAAGTCTCTATATCAATGTTAATAAACTACAAATGCTGAACAGATACCATGGAGCTATATTCTCATGAAGAAAATATGTGATAAAACAGGTATGTATTTAATGTGTCTTATTAGTTTTTTTGTTTATTTACTTATTTATTGAGACTAGGTCTCACTATATTGCCTGGGGTAGTCCTGAACCCTCAGACTCAAGTGATCCCTAGCCTCAGTCTCCCAGGGTAGCTGGGATTACAGGCACACGCCATCATGCCCAGGCTAGTTTTTAAGACTAGGTCTTGCTATGTTGCCCTGGGTAGTCTCTAACCTGTGGACTCAAACCTGTGGACTCAAGTGATTCCTAGCCTCAGCCTGCTAAGGTTGAGATTAAAGGCATGTGTCACCATGCCGGGCTCATATTTATTTTAAAAAGTGAAAAGATATCCAATAGAAAATCAAACAGTAAAATTGGGAAATAAGGATTAGAAGATATATAAAGATAGTAGATGAGAAACAGGAAATGTTGTGGACAATTACATAGTTACTACACAAAAATATTATATAAATAATATACAGTATAAAACAATACCTATCGTAATGATAAATATATAATTTACATTTGACAAGTTTTGCAAATTAGCACAAGTTAGTGTATATTTTAATACAACTGAAGGTTAAAAAGACTGAGATGGTTCAGGCTGTGGTTTTAAGTCTAAGGAAAGCCACCAAGAAGAATTCCACTACTATATTAAAATTCAGAATAACACACAAACAAATTAAACCACTACATGCATGCACATGCACGCACATGCATGCACACACATATAAATGTATAATGCTTTAGGATTGAGAATACCAGTAAGGTCTAACAGTAAATGACATCTTATATTCTATATCTTTTGCTTTGTATTTTATTTCTTTTATTTTACTCATATGAATCCCAATTTTGTAGATATTTAATAATATTATTTACTGATTTTAGAACATTTACTCTGCAAGTTAAGTAAATACCTATCTTCTAACCTCCTTATAACATCACTGGGATCTAAATGTGGAACAATTACCATTTCTAGCTTATGATATTGTTTCCAAACTATTCTTAATTTGATAAAAAACATCAAAATTCCCCAAAATTTTGGTCAACATCCCCAAGGGAAAAATAGCCACAATTTCAAGAAAACTTTGTTAGTCTCTTTAATCTTTTTAAATAGTTACCCATTTTTTTAATCATTGCCTGAGTCAAAACTTTTCATGGTTAGAACATTCATAAAATTTCAATGGGGCAAAAACCTCTTCTCAAGTAAGAAAAATCACTTTAAGTTGAAACTGCCTGAGTGTCGTTAATCCTGGACACATAATACTGCTGATTCATTGACTCTGGCCATAAAGTTGCTGAATATATAACAATTTTGGTTAACTGAATTGTATAATATTGGCCTCTATGTTATAAACCAACTTAATGAGATCTGTGATAAGTGAGGTTTTGAACTAGAACACAAAGAATGTTCAGAATGCTTAGAGAATCCAAGATGCTATATACACAATTTCAGGAGAAAAAAGAAATACTCCACATTCTTAATAGGTCTACAGTCTCCTTATCCTGCCTAGGACCAATAATTCCTTGACTAATGACAAGACCTTTTTCTGAACGAAAATGTAACTCTTTGTTCCCTGTATAACCCCGGGTCCAAGTGTGAGGCAATGTAGTGTATCTCCATGCACAAAATTCAATGAGACAGAACTCTTTCTTTGGGACCTTCTATCAAAGATGATATTCAACAGGTGAGAGTTCAGCATCTCAATCTGTTTAATTGGGCTGGAGATCTCTAGAGTCTTCATTTTCAGGAGCCAGGAAGTGTTCAGTTATGACTCAAGTCAAATGCATGGAACCATAGTATGAATTGTTACATGGGGGAATCCAACCTATAATAGCATAAGTACCTAATTGAATTGGCAGCATGAGGAAGGACATAACAAACCTCTTGGCAGCTTGGGAGACTGGCATCTACAGTGGATGGGGTTCCATTCAGAGGACTGTTGGAACTCTTCCTTCTGCAAGGAGGGCGCTGCCAATTCTCAAGGGAAGAGTCCCCAGTGGCATTCACCCAACATGGGGCAAGGCTTCAGTCCCACAGGCAGAGTCCCAAAGCAGCTCAAGTTGCTTCAGATCTAATGTCTATATTTATCCCAGCTTGTAGAAAAATATGAACAGAGCCATCTGTTAATTTTAACTGTATGTGACTCAGACCCATGGGGGACTCTATCAGCAATGTGTTGGGGTTTGTCTCTGCTCCAGGCCTGGTCTGCAGAAATAGGCAGATTGCATGCCAGGAGCTGCTATGTTAGGCCATATCAGCAGGTATTGCACCCAACAGCTGGTCTCCCAAAAAGCTCATGGGAAAGTGTGTGCATTTTAGGTGCATGCAAGTTCATCACAAACTTGATCACTGGGAGTTGACAGAATACCGAAACTTGAGCCATTTAAACGTTCAGCGCTCTAGAGGGACATAGGGGATATTCAAATGAGGCTATGCTATCTCCTTGCAAGTAGTTATTGGCTTGACATGAAAGTCATCTCTTTTACTCAGGGGAGAGAGCTAGAATCAGTTGGAAAGGCAAATTTTTAGTTCATTTTTAAAGACTAACTTTCTAAGTTCTAAGTCTCTCCAGCAATGTTATAGGCAGCAGGGAGGCTAACACAGTGTCAAAGTCATGTGATTCATGAGTGATGATGTGGAAGATTTCTGGCCAGGAGATACTTTCTATTTATTAGTATCTAGCTTTTCCGCACCATCTTTATGGAGACAAACAGTGTGCCTCTGGCTCACAACAATGCTTTGTCTCCCAACTAAATCTGCACTATCTCTGTTCTCATGCCAGTCCAATAAGTTTCCCTGTTATGGGAATTCTTACAAAGAAACCTCAGAAATGAGTCTTTGGAATGCAACAACCTGCGTGTCAACAGGTCGGGGGAAAGACGTAAAAGTTCTACTTCAAGATCTAGGAGCATTCACGAACTTTCCAGAATCTTGGCTATTTGCAATTTTAATGAATTCTCTGCCCTATACCAGTTTCAAATTTTTAAGGGAAAAAATTGTCTTTTAAGTAACATTCATAGTAGATGCCTGTTCTAACTTAAGTTGAAAAATATTTTTCTGAAATGTCCTGGTCCCTCTAATAACTCTTACGTCCGATTGATTTATTTGATTTTCTCTTTTAAGGTTTACATTTTACAAAGTTTTGCAAGTTAGCACAAGTTAGTGTATATTTTAATACAACTGAAGGTTAAAAAGACTAAGATGGTTCAGGCTGTGGTTTTAAGTCTAAGGAAAGCTACCAAGAAGAATTCAGCTATTATATTAAAATTCAGAATAACACACAAACAAATTAAACCACTACTGAAATTCTAACCAATCATACATTTATCAAAGGTCATCATGCATTGGTTATTCATATAAAGCCATTAAAGCAGATGCCAGATGTTGATACACTCTTGGTTTCTTAATTTATTAACCAGATGCAGAATTTTATTTATTGCTTGAGTGCTTAGATGGCACTGAGATACACATCTTAGGAATATATAGAGAGGGAGATAAAAGGCATCCTTTGGCGGCCCAGGCACAGCATGACAACACACACCAGTAAATGCTATGTTTCTGCTTCCTGCTTTCCATTTACATAATTCAAAACTTTGGCATCATGCAAATACATCATGGGATTACATCCTGCCTAAAATTTACAGTGGGGTTTTAAAAGCTTTGAAAATGGAAGCATAGGGAAATGAGATATACTTAAAAACTAATCAAGATGGATAGGAATTTAGGTGGTGGGCTGAAAATATTCTTGACTAGGGTGCTGTATTACAACTAACTAATGGTAATGCTGTACATGTAAATGATAATATATATTATTTTGAGTAACTAACAGCAGTAAGAATAAAGGCAGAAATGGATTGCATCCAAATCCATCCACTTTGGAAAAAAGTCACATCGTAATCAGTTTTCACTTGAAATCTATGATGATGCAATTGCAAATCCTTGCTCAGTAGCAAAAGTTGGACTTGATAAGGACACCATGCAGATAATTCAAGGTCAACTTCATCAAGCAGCACAGAAAGAAGGATGAAATAAGGGGCAGGGGAGAGGGAGAAATGGGAGACCAAATAATATCCATCTTACTTAGCTACATCTTATACTTTAGTCTAATATATTTGAATATAGCAAATCCCTTGAGAATGGGCAAGGGTTTTTCATGTATGTATTGAGACACTGATATTGAGACATATGTGCCAGAGCTTTTTAGCTTAAAGAACTTTCCTGAGTTTTAAAAACAGTTCAAGGAAGCAAGAACATGATAAATAATTTCGTCATCGTTGTAACAACTAACAAAGCAAACAGATATAGTAGATGGAGCATGGGCCTGGAATAAAGGAAGATCAAATGTAGATAGTTACAACTCTGAAGCCTGCGCTGGGTGGTTACTTAACTTCATGAAGTTCCAGTTTCATCATCTGCAATATGAGAACAATAATCTCCATATCTTTGGGCTGTTGGTGAATGAAATGCAGAAAAGCAAGGAGTGCAGTATCTGAATATTTCAGGTACCAGATGAAAGACATTAGAAAGGGAAAAGAGAAAGGAGAGAAAGTGCAATACTATTCCCTTCTAATTCACATCTCATGTTAACATTTTTTCTGTCTCAGTTTCCCCATCTATGAAATATGACTATCAAGATAAGACCTGTCTCCTCTGCCCAGTAGATCTAGCAGAAGGCGAGTGAAGCATTTGATCCCATCGAGCAGTAAAAATGTCACCTGAAAATAATCTAGACATGGAAATGAACAATAAAATTTTAAAATGATGTGCACACATATTAAAACAAAAATAGAAAAGTCCTAGTTAATTTACGTTCAGTGATGTTCAAACCCCAAATACGAAATCTAATTTTGCTATTTTTAGAACACTTCTTTTCCACTGTATTCAAACTTTTGAACAGATTCTTTCCTGGGAGGGTTCCTTCTGTACTTTTATGTGAAACCGGAGGCCTCACAGAATGAGTGAAGAAGCTCTTAGAAATACAAAGCTCAAGGCCCGGCACGGGGGCTCGTAACTGTAAGCTTCAGCCAACGAAGCGGCCGGGACTAGTGATCGCGGTTCGAGTCCCGCCTGCGGCCCGTAGCAAGACCTAGTTCCAAAAAAGTATAGCTGGGTGTGGTGGTGTGCACCTGTCATCCCAGCTACCTAGGAAGCTGAGGCTGGGGACTGCTTGAGTCTGTGGTACCCCGGGCAACATGAGCCTGCGGGTTCCACGGACAAAAATAGTGAGACCTAGTCTCAAAAAAAAAAAAAAAAAGAAAAAGAAATATAAAGCTCAGTGCAAGCAGAAAACATCAGACAGGCCAGACAAGGCACAATTGAAAGGGAAAATAGAGGCGTGGAGTAAGTCCCCTTCTGGGTCGGCGGGGCTCTTGCACAGCTCAAGCTGGCCCTGGTGAGAGCCTCCTGGCATTCCGGGATCACAGTGTGATGGAAACAGACTCCTCTGGCTCTACAGACCACTTTGTCTGCCAACAAAACTTCATCTTCGCTTTCACCGCACACCTTAGGGCAGCACAGTCATTTCCAGTAGAAAGGATGGAACTTAGAGGGAATAGCCGCCCTTCTCACTGTGAAATTGCGAAGCTAAAGACCTTGTCTAACGAGCTTTTGTCCAAAGCAGACATATGAGCATGGTGGAGAGCCAGTAACAGCGCCTCCTCCACGGTGCCTCGCCCACACACCAGAGGACCATAACTTGCCACATAGGCGCTGCTACTTTATTATGAAAAAGGAGGTGACAGCATGAATAAGGGCCAACTGCTGGTTTTGCCACTCACTCCTGTGGGACTTACTTGCACAATTTCTGGTTTCTTCTTTTGCAAAATTTGAATGATTCCACCTATGGCCTGATGTCATTTTAAGGACCAAAACTACAGCGTGTGGCATATGGCATGTCCAGGGCATCCACGGAGGGCAGAAATTGCAAGCAGACAGATTCAAAACAGCTACTTGGCATGGACAGCATGGAATAAGACTCCATAAGGAAAAATTCTAGCATCTTCTACCTTTCTCTGCCTTTGTTTTCTACCTTCTGCCTGACCCTGCTGACATACCACAGACACATTGCAGCTGGGGCATTCCTAAGGCTTGTTTCCTGGTGGGGCTGTCTAAAAATCAAACAGTCAACTGGTTATTATGGTTTTGTTTGTTTTGTTTTGTTTTTGCAAAGGCTAGAAATAGTGAGGAGGGAGGAGGAGGAGTCAAAGAATGACACGGAGTCTGAAGGGCAAAGCCCTGAGCACCAGTGATATGTCTAGGCCTTAGGAAGAGGAGCCAGCAGCTCCACCTTATGGGATTCATTACCCCAGTGGATTCCTCACCCAGGCATCCCGGGCAGCCTGGCCGGTGCTACAAAGCTACTCTGCACGCAGCCCTTTTGGTCACTGGAAGCTGGGATAAGCCTTTCATCAGAGATAGTTTTTCTTTCCTGTACCCCCCAAAGAAACTTGGCTCAGAACACCAGGTCCCAAAAGTCTTCGAAAAGCCAGAATCAGAACACACTTTGCTAACTCCTCTGAAAACAGGTGATATTGAAAAGTTAGTAGCTAAGAGTCCACCAGAACAATCTTATTCTCCCCTCCATGAATTACCAAGTTATTTCAATGATGAGATGGAAAAATGCAATTTAAAAATGCATGCTAGAAAAATAACAGTGAGGTTTTTCATTTTCAGTCAGCAGTCATCTCACAACACAGCTATGACCTGTAAACATAACAGCTCCTTTGCTTCAGAAACACTATGACATCTATAAAGTGACAATTATGTGGCTTAATTTATAGAGTTGGAGTCACTATTTGCCACAAAGCCAAGAAAGACTTGCCATACTATTTTGTATCTAGAATATAATTTCATGCGTATTATCTCAAAAGAGTCTTATAAGAAATGCCTGAGAGGCAAGAATATTATAGTAACTAAATTCCATATTATGACTATAAAGCTGAGAGAAATTAAATGTTAACAGATCAAACAGAGTAATTAGGCAGAATTCTGACAGTTCTGCTTACTCACATTCCAAATTCTTTCCAATGTTCAAATCACATATATTTTGATATATTGCTATGATTTTTATGATTGAGGACAACATATTTTTCACTGGAGATTGACCTTATAACTACACATTTGATTAGGCAGCATGTTTAATTCCTACTACTGAAGCAAATCTCCATGAATTTGCAGCTTAAAGCAGCACAAATATATTATTTCAGTTATGGAAGCAATAGGGGTTCACTAGATTTAATTCAATCACCCAGATTAAATCAAGGTGTCATCAAGGTACTGTTCCTTTCTGGAAGTCCTGGAATATCCACTTGTTTGCCTTTTGCATCTTCTAGAAGTTGTCCACAATCTTTGACAGCTAAGCTTCCTCTTTAAAGCCTGCAAAGGCCAATTTGGTCTTTTTTACATGACATTATTCTGAATCTGATTTTCCTTTCTCTTTCTTTTATATAAAGTAGCCTTGTGATTCTGCAGGTCCAACCAGATAATCCAGGATAGTAATGTTTCCATCTTCAGATCTTTGACTTAACCACATCTGCAAAGTTTCCATTTCCATACAAAGAAGTCATACTTTGAAATTCCAGGGATTAGGTGTGAACATGTATTTTTTTAGGGGACATTATTCTGTCCACCTCAAGTAGGTATGAGTTATCAAAACACTTCACATTTTATACCAATGCATGGTAGAAGGGAATAAACATAGGTGCAAATACAAAAGAGTTTTCTGAACTGCATCTTAAAGAGGACACATTTTGTAGAGAGATAGTCTTTCTTTGATAGTCTTTCTTTTCTGACCCTGCTCCTAATGTCCAGGATAATTGAAACAATCTATTTATGGCCCAAATCTTTGTTTTTTAAAATGATAAACAATAATAGTAGTATTAAACAGTGAGAGTCTGAAAATTACACAAGATTATATTTTCCTATTTACTAAAATGCTTGTTTAGGAGCATTTTTTCCTGAATGTCATGCATGAACTCTATGTTCTGGGTGCTCCAAAGATCCTGGAATTTCTGAGGGGGGAGACTCATAAAGAAATTAAACATAAACTTATCATGAGAATAAGCTGAATGTCATGATAGAAACTGGTGACTATTTTAGGCTAGTCCTATTAGAACGAAAACCAAAAATATTCTCAACTAGTAGTTTTCAGTAGATGGAAGCTGCAAATAGTTAAAGAAAAGAGATCCCCTAATGAACTGGTAGTGAAGTTGGGACTTCATGAAGAAGTCAGCAAGTTTGTCTAGGGAAGAACATTCCAGAATATTTCAGACTCTATGAGAAGAATGTGTTTACACAGTAGACCAAAAAAAAAAAAAAAAGTAATCTTTTCAAAAGAGAGGGTGTAGCATAGTGTCACTGAGAGAAAGTCAAAAGATAGTCAGGGACATGATTGTGATCAGTCTTACTTGTAGCTCAAGGTAGGGATTTTTAAAACTAGAGTAAATGTGATGGGAAGAAGACACTGGTGGAATACATCAAGGATGACATTCTCTCATCTACAATTTTAGAGAAACACCCTGTCTTCCATGACCTGATTAAATTCAAAAGGTACAAAGAATGGAAATAGATACAAAAATTAGATTCTATTACAATCACTGAAGCAAGAAATGATGACAGCTTATGTGATAGGATAGCTATTAAAACACAGTAAAATAAACATATTAAGGATACATATTAGAGGAAAAGAAGTCCTGACTCGCTGAGAGTTTAGAAAATGAAGGGAAGTGAAAATTCCAGGTTGTTTCCTAGATCCACATATAAACTTAGCAGAACATATCTTGCTTAAACCCCAGCATATACTAAACACTTCGTAAATAGCCAGATAAAAGGGTTGGTGGAGTGACAAGAGAATTTGGATGTAGACTGGTGAATGAGAAATAGACTATGAAAATAAGCAGTGGAAATAAAGAGATAGCGTGTATATTCATTATCAGTATGTTCTTTCTCTGAGCATCATTTATCATCCTACCTACACAACTAGATAGTGAACACGGAGGCTTATAAAGAGATAGGAATATGGTGCCGGTCTGGAATATATGTTCATATACTATGAATGAATGGAGTAAGCAGGGGTGATGACACAAGATTAAGAAGACAGGGGTCTCTGGATCTTCAATATAAACTAAGAACAAGTAAGCAGGGGTGATGACACAAGATTAAGAAGACAGAGGTCTCTGGATCTTCAATATAAACTAAGAACATCACTACAGAAATAATATGCACATCCATTTCCTCCTCATCTACATTATACCATGCTAAGCACCGAGGATTCAACTTTAATGGACATTATGATCTGCTAGCAAATATTTTTAAGTAGACAAGAACAGAAAGCAAATCTTGCACTGCTAACTTAATTCCATTAGTGCAATCACAAATAAATATATCCTAGTGTATGTATTCTCTGAACTATGCATGACTAAAATGAAAACACTTGAAGCAAAAGGTACAGAAAATTGTTCTTATCTAATACTTCAAATTTTATGCTCTGTATTAATGCTTCTTATTCATCATTTTGAGTTCTTTTATTAATTTTTTTCATCTAAATAAACCTACTATTCTTCCTCATTACTTTTATGAAAAAGATTTATTTATATATTTTATTTTATATACAATTTTTCCTCTTTAAAGAGTATAAAGAACAAGTCTTGCTTAATCTACCTGAAAATTAGACTAATTAGATTCAGTATATTTCTAGAAATATGATTTAATTTTATTTCTAGAAATAGTGCCTTACCTTAATTTTTAAAAAAGTACAAGCATAATTTTAGTGACCATTTTCTGTGTTTCATGAATTTGAAATTATGTATTCTAGGTTTGCCAAGATATTTTACAAATTATTCACTTACTTGATATGTTTGTTGATCATCTAATTATGTGCAAAAATCTTTGTTTTTAATATCTAGGAAGGAAATGAGTGATTTAGATAAAGCCCCATTAGAGTGAGAAACAAGAAATCTCCTCAAATAAGAAATATGTGGAGAAGAAAGAAATTACTGGCCGTAGCAAAGAAAACATCACATGTTTGAGGTTTCACTTTTAGAAGACAAATAAATTTAAATTCTTCAGTTTTTCATATTAAAGTTTATTCCCAATCATTTACAATTTCACCACACTTTAGTTAATTTGCTGATCTGAAATACTAGATGCATATCCAGAAGTTTAATCAATGGCCCAGCAGTAAATTCGTGTTTACATGAACAAGTACAAAGTATCACTCACACACACTTTCTAGTACTAAAGCATGTCATCCTTTTCATGTTGGCAGCTACTGTAGGAAAACCTTCTTGATGACTAAAGTTGAATTCAATGTAATTATTAATCTTGATCCATGTCAGGAAGGATAGAAGGTACATTAATAAGTAGCTTCCCCAAAAGACACCATTCTTTTTCACTTTCTCTTGGTCTGGGTAACTTATCTCCCAAAGAGTGAGCTCCTCTTTAAACCCTACTTATTAGTGAAAACTTTGTTTTTAAGGAAAAGTTAATATACGAAATAGAGAAAGATATTTTTTAATGGGGAAGTTAAATCATTTCAAGCAAGATATCATTTCCTTCTGTATAAATATTGGGAAAATGGAGAGCAAAGAATGGTAAGCACCAATGGTAATGTTATAGCTATTTTAATATACTTCAGTTTTTTTAATTTTGCCTTCAAGTGTCTATATATTTTCTATATTTAGACAAACAATAAAAACTAAGGCTACTCAGCATTTCATTTTTGGTCTGCATTTTAAGCAATATAGGTAGGCATTTCCCAAAGAGTTGTCCCTAAAGAATAAAAAAAAAAAAAACTCTAGTCATTTACCATTTTTAGAGGTTGAAGCATTTAATCTGACTCAAACTAACCAACATATCTTCAGAAGTTTGTAGACTGCAATGTCTACATATTGCTGATGAATATTTATCAGCAAACTAATTGAAGACTCCTCAGAATAGCAGGTGAGAGGAAATATAATATGAATTACACTCCACAGGGGTTTTCATTATTCAATGCTCCCTGTATTCTAGAACTATCTTCAAACAACCCACAGCTACTTTGTAAAATATAGAATTTCTTCAAAATTTTCCCATGATTAGAATTTGAAAAGTCCTATTTTCACCTCAGAAATAGTCCATTCATTATCCTGTTGCTTCCAAAACAAAGTTTTTTTAAATTGAATAAGCACCATATTGAGGAAGCTCCAAATGACATTTATCTCCACTAGGATGTTATCTAAGTTTATTACTACTCATGACACCAATACCAGTTTTTTGTGCACATTAAAAATCACTCAGACGTAATATAAGTAAGTTTGGTATGCTGCAAATCTGGCTGATACTCAAAGTCAAGAATCCCCAAAATTTGAAATGATTGTTCCCTAGAGAAAAAATCCCATATTTTCCTAACAGAAATAAGCGACAACTTAAAAAAATTAATACAATATTATTGTATCATTCAAAAGTAATATGACGATCACTGATCCTCTGTGGAACTGTCAAAAACGTAGAAAATTCATATAGTTGAAAAGAAATACATTCCCTCCTCAATTTATTTTTTCCTCAAGTATCATTGAAAATTGCAATATAAGTATCCTTAACCTAATACTAATGATTGTAAAACTAGCTGCTATCAAACTCTTCATTGACTATATATACATTATAGCTTTTTAGGGAGCAAATGTATAATGTATAGGTGTTCCCTAAAAAATAAAAACATGAAATACTATGTCAGGTTTATTAAGATGAAGGAATTCGCAATGGTGAATATTGCATCAAGAACAACAATAAATCTGTGTATTTGAGCCATTTTCCCTATGCATACACTGTCCCAATTACACTAAAAAACAGATGTACACTTACATCAATTGTGTTGTGAGACAAAAATGATAGAAGGAGCAGGCTTATTAGACAGGGAGAGAAAAGCACCAAAAGGGAGAGAGAGAAAGGCATCAAGTGACAGAGTTGAAAGACATCAGCGAGGGAAGAAAATCTGGTCAGAGACAGAAAAAGTAAGAAAACCATGGGAATAAACTCAGGAGTCTTTAATCTATTATTAGTTCTATTTAAAAGAAATTATTCACTATAACCATGCAGCTTCCCTGCCTCTGAAAATGTCAGTTTAGCTCAGGGTGGAAGGGAAAATCTCTTTCACTCTATAGCTATGATTTCTATTAGTTTGGTGGAAAAGATTTTTGAAGAAGTCTCTCTCCCCACCCATCCACCATCTATCTATCCATATGTATATATGTGCCCATATATATCTGTTCACATGCAACGAAGGTGAGAAATTAGAATGCTAGGAAGTCCAAAATGAAGTGAAAGAGAGAAAAGCAGTGAAAAGTCCTATTAACCCTGATGGCTTGATTAGTGAACTTAAATTTAGAAACTGATAGTGTCAAAGAAGACTCCATTCCCTTAAGCCATGGAAAAACAGCAAAAAACCCACATCTATAGATTGATGTAAATTTTCCATTTCCATTTATTCATTTGTTCAAATCAAATAAGCTCATTTTAGATACATAATTGATTCTTACATGTCTTATTAAGTTTCTGTATTACCTGAACACATTTATGTGTTGGTTACTATAAATTGTAAATGATAGTTATTCAACATTTGTTCTGGGTGAAAGGAGGGAAGAAATATCTTCTTTTGACATCAACAGAAGAAAGTTCTCTTCAGTCAGTGATCTGAAATAATCTACCTGTGTGGTTTAAGTAGCCTTATATCAAAAATACCTTTGAAAGTGTTTTTATAGTGTCCCCAGGTACCTAAGAAAATAAAAACACGATTTCTCTAGAGTAATTCATCTTCAACCCAGTCAAATGCATTTATAAAGAAAAAGAACCCAAAGTGATAATAATAGGAAAATGTGTATTTGGGGATTATTTTCACAATATAATCTCATTGCATAAAAACTGAGTGAAAATGAAAAAACTACAACTATAAAATTTCAATGTGGATGAATCACAGAGATTTGAAGCTAAGTGAACAAAACAATTTGCAAAGGAATGCATATAAAATGATCCCATTATATGAAGTTCAAAAGCAAGCAAATTCAATGTTTATAAGGAATAAATATATTTAAAACTCAAAGGAACTGGTAATAGTGTAATAACTTGAGTAGTGGTATTCTAGCATTCATTTTTATTATTTAAATATTAAATATAAATTATACATTATTTAAATATCCTCAGTGTTGAACAGAAACATCACCAAATGATTTAGTTAATTCATTGAGAACAAATGAAATAATATTCCAAATTCTAGATACATAATTGAATCTTAGGTGTTTTATAGTTTCTGTATTATCTGAACACATTTACTAAATTTACTACGTGATAGTTACTATAATAAGTTCATTATGTACATTTATCCCTGTACATTATCCTTAGCCTGAAGAAAATCTGTTGGAAGGGATCTAACTTTCTGATTAAGAATGAAATACTCAGTTTTCAGTGGTATCTTATACACAGTAAGTGGAGTCTATTTTTAATTGTTTAAACCATCCTGCTTATTCTTTCATGATAGAGGATTTTTCCCTTCAATAAGTGGACTTTAAACACCTATCCAGAAACCTTTTTCCCTATGCCACAGTAAATCACACTAACCTGATGATAATGATTAAGATGGTTTATTTAGTGAATTTACTTTGAACCACAATGAAGCAACTTGTGACAAAACATTTTATTGATAATATCTAGAAAAAAATTATATAAAATTAAAACCAATAAACATACACTTGAAGATATTACCATATAGACTGCCAAGATCTCAATGGTCTAGGACAGAAAAACAAAACAAAATAAAAACTCAGAAAGATATGCTGACATTTCTGAGAGTTATATTTTTTTCTTAGGTGTTATATTAGCTTTTGTATTAGGAAGAGACTGAAATTCCAGTCAAAGAACAACAAAGATGCAAAAGCAAAAGAACATATTTTAGCATTTGCTTGAGGGGAGACAAAACACTGAATTCCAGGACTGCCAAGGCCATTAGTATTTGAGAGCCTCAGAGACTGGAGAGAAGATAAAACAAAAGAGGCAGAAATGACAATTACAGTAAGTCTTTAAGGCGCTGGCTAAATTTTCAAACTGGCCAGGAAGAAAAGTAAAAAAGCCAAGCAAAAATCTTCTAGAAAGTACAAAATTGTTTTCAGTAGTATCATAATGCTGAGGATACCAAAATTGGAGTTCAACACCCACTGACATCGAAGGAGCATATAAATCCACAAACACTCCAATGACTCTCCCGAATAACAGCTACCCTGAAATGTGGGTGGACACAAACAGACTGACCTATACAAAGACTATAGACAAACATACGCAGATTTCATTGGAGTGTTGTGCCCTCATTTTAACTATCAGAGGACTCAACCATTTCTAGAGGGAAACAGCAACATTCAGGCAGTAGTAACTTTTCATATTCAACACAAGGCAACATATCAAAAATTGCCAGCAGTACTGAAAATAAGACGGAGAAAAAAAATCTAAAAAAAAAATATATATATATATATATAGATAATGACAATATAACTAGAGATGTGCCAGAAATTGAACAGCTACTGAAACAGGTATTATAAAATACAGTCAGTATGTTTAAGACTACAGAAGGCAAGATGAAGAATGTTATTAGAATAATGTACTTTACTAAATAAAATAGAAATTTGTAAAGTGCAAAATATAATAACTAGGAATAGATTTCAATAGTCTAAATTAATAGTATAGACAGGACAAGAGAGGATTAGAAAATTGGAAGGTAGGTCAGGGGAAACATTCCAGTGGAGACTAGAGAAAGAGCATAACAGACAGGGAAATAAAATAAAATGTCACACAGAGATATGGGAATGGTAAAGAGAACATACATTCAATTGGAGACAGCAACTACATGGTGGAAGAATATTTAAAGGTATAATGATATAGGATATTACAAACAAAAATAATTAACCTGAATTTCAAGCATTGCTTGCTATAAACTCCAAGTAATTTTAAATTCAAACAAATCTACATCTAGAATTATACAAAAATTTCTGGAATCCTAACACAGGCAGAAAAATCTTAAAAGTCATAAGTATAAATTCCAGCAATTTCTTGTTCAAAGAAATCTTACTCAAAGATTTCAAACAATGAAAATTTGAAGTGGAAAAAATAAGTGAAATAAGTGTCAATTTAGAATACTATCCCAGAGAAAGGTATGATAATGAAATGCAAAAACAAATACTTTTTATAGTAGCTTTCAAAATGCCATATACCTAGCTATGAATTCGAAGTTGTACAAGTCGTCTACATAAAAAGAAAATAATTAAAATGTATGTAATTGAGAAATAGTATAATAAAAGACCTAGGAAGAAGACTCAATTTTGCTATATACCAGTCTCCACCAAAACAGTCTCTTAGTGCAGTCACCACATAGAGTCAAGGCAATGTAAAAGAGCAAGCTAAAAGTTTCTGTGTTATATGTCAAGGTTGTTAATGAAACTGGATAATTTATGACAGTGTGATACTGATGTAAGACAAACAGAGTAAAATAATAAAACTGTCCAGAAAGGACTATATATATAAAGGGATTATATTTATGGAAAGACTAACACTTCAGAGGAAGAGAAAAAGATGCTAAGATAGATGACCAAATGAAAAAAAAAAATCTTGATTCATACTTTCTTCTCTATACAAACATCAATTCCCATGAATTATAAATCTAAATATGAAAGCTAAAACAGTAAGATTTCTAGAAAACTATTTTCATGACAAGTAGACAAAAATTTCTTAAACAAGATATAAAAACATCAACCAGAAGGAAAAATGAAGAAAACTTAGTCTACACCAAAAATGAAATTGCTAACTATGGGGAGGAAAACACAACAGTAAGATGTAAAAGATATTTCCAACGCATAAATTTTACAATCTGGTATCCAACTAATGTAAAGAACTTGTAAAAACCAATTTTTAAAAGATCCACAGTCAGAAGGAAAAAATGAGCAGAATCTTGAATGGGGTATTTTACAAAAGAGGATATCTAAATGGCCAATAAACTTATAAAAAGGTAGCCAAACTAATTTAGTCACCCTGGAAAGGCAAAATAAAACTACAAAGAAATATCATTACATAACCACCTGACTGGCAAAATGGAAAAGAATGATAATACCATGTATTTGGTTTGGACACAAACAACAAGAACAAAAATAAGTTGGGATGTCTATTCTCAGTTCTTCCTTGCCTCATCATAGTTATAAAAGTACACTCACTCTACAACTCCAGGTTCTGTTAGGCACTTCTTCCCTGGAACTCATAGATACCTCTAAAGCTGATAACCCTGTTTCCTCACCTTGCTTCTTTAAGACAAAGGTGGCTAGGGTTCCACACCTTTGCTAGTACCTGCTAGTTTCAGAAATCCCCACCGTTTTCAACTAAAATACTGTCGGGGTTTTAATAGCAATTCCTTGACTTTAACTCAGTAGGAAATAAGGAGTTACTCTAGGATCTTAAGTAGGAAAGGGATAGACCACAACTTGCATTTTGAAAGGATTGCTTTGTTATCTTTGGTTGGTGAGTGGTAGAGCCTGAGAGACCCATGATGAAGAGACCACCGATGATACAGGTAAGAAATATTAGTGTTTCAATCTGTGAGGAAGCAGCAGACATTGGGAGAAGTGGTCTGATTCTCGGTAGACTTTGAAAGTTCAGTCAAGAGAACTGAAGTCCTTAAAAAATGTGAATGAGCAAAAGCAGTCAAGGATGAACCATGATATCTGACATAATTAACTTCAAGCAACTTGTTACCAATCACGTAGTTAGGGAATAGAGAGAATCTGATCAAGAATGGAGGAGATCAGTAGTTCACTTTTGAATAGGTTACATCTTACCCAGTGAGTGGAATCACCAACTAAGTAGCTGAAAAGGCAACTGGAAATATTCAGAAGTTCAGGAGTGAAATCTGGACTAAAGACATAAAATCATACGATTTAGCTAAATTAGCAGGAGAATGCAAGGTGATCAGAATTAACAGTGGGTAGTGGCTGGAGCCACTGAACACTGAAATATACAAAATCCAGTAAGAGTATCTGCTATGTAAAACCAGAAAGTATAGCAACTGAAGTAAAGAAACCAATGAAGAGAATGTAACCTAATAAAGAGTCACTGATGCAAATGTTAAGTAACATGATGCACTGTATTTTTTTTTTATTTTCTGCATATTATGATGTTTTGACATCATCAAATTAAAAAGCCCCTTTGACCAGAGAGAGACTGTCCTCTGAGACCCACAATTCTTAGAGAGCAGAGTTTAAGCTTTGATATGCAAACTAACCAACCCAGAACAAAACCTTGCACTCCAGGAGGCAATATTTCTCTGCTCTAATAACCCCCATGCTTTCAGCCCTCTTTTAATAATCTCAGATACTGGGCAGCCACACACATAGTTTAGAGGATGAAATTATTCAGATTAGCTATCCAAACCACCCTGACCCCTCCCAACCCCCAACTTGACCTTAAAACCTCAGCAAGGGCTCTGGCCTCAACTTTGCTCCTGGTTTAAGTCTCCTCATGATCAGCTTCCCTGTGACCCTGAATAGCACTGGGTGATCTTCTCTCAAGGACCTAGGAAAATTATAATCACTGTTTACTTTGTTTTCTTGTTCCTTTCTGTCACCTCCTGTACCATACCTGATAGGATCATCACATCAAAGAACTCAGAACAAGGAATTCTGACAACTGGGACACTGGTGTTAGAGTATGGCAATCTCTGGGGTCTTGCCAGCCAATAAAAATTTGCTATTTTCATTGAATCAATATGTATTTAGCTAGCACTACTACTACATTAATGAATGGGCACTTAGATGAACTTTATCACAGACATTCTGATCACAAAACCTCAAGGACCTGAAGGCAAACGTTTGATGGGTGAGCAGTGAGTTGCATCCCAGGTTTATCTGCGGAGAAGGAACTAAAGCTTTATCAATAGGTGACATGAGATTTTAATTGTGCTCTCTGACAATGCTGTAAGAGACACACTATTCCTCCCAGTTTCCAGTGGAGAAACTGACTGAAAAGCATTAAGATTATCCAGCTCCTAAGGTGCTAAATTTCAATCCAGTCTGACTGCAAAATCCAAGCTGTTTCAACTACCCCAAGACTAACAGAAAAATAAAACAATAAGAATGATTAAAAAAGGCACACTTGAATCAGCTGGAAAGCAAGCCTGGCTTCTTGTAGTCTCTGAAAATATAATTTCTTTGTACCATATATTAAAAAACAAATCAATAAAACATAATCCTACAACACTTGTGAAGAAACATTTATTATAAAGAAGTTCTGGTCAATTAAAATATTTGATGGTTATATATGATCTTGAATGCAGCTCTTTTGAAAAATAAAATAACTAAGTTAGATATTTCAACTTACAACTGTATTTGGCTCATATGCCTCTTTTTCACTAAACTGAAAATATTTAGAACATTTTTAGAAAAATGATTAGAAAAATCTGATTAAATTCTTTCAGCTACTTAATGACTTCAGCCAGTTTTTTATTGCTTATAGTTATTAGGCTATACTTTAAAAGATCTTTTCATCTTAGTAAAATTGTTCTCCAAACACACCTACCAAGTATATTTAAATGTCTACCCATAAGCATATTTTCAGACATGACAAGTCATTTCCAATGCAAAAGGGTAAATTCTAATATTAACATTGTTATTATGGAAACAGTTTTAGATATTAGTCACTAAAATGATTTTCTAAATGTATTTAACAGGTTTATTTGGCTGCATATGAAACCTCTTTTCAAAACTGACAAATTATTTCCAGTGACCTGAATAGGTATTTTCCCCGAGAAGGCTGAACAGAATAGTTTCAATGTAGACTTTCCAAAGAGAGAATAAAAATAGTATCTCATATATTTTCAGCTTTGAAATTATCTCACTTTATTATAGTGTCTTCTGGATCACTGCCCCTGAAAAATAACTGAGATTCTATTTTAACCACATGCCCTGGAGTTGGTTTAAAGTGATTAGGATACAGAGTCAATAAAAGCTATGAGAATTCCACTGCAGCTGGTGCACATAAAGGCTTTCATATAATCTTGTTTTTCTATATGATGGACACCTTCTCCCCTGCCCTCTACCACCTAGAAAGCAGCCAATTCTGACTTGACCTCCAAGGTACCTGCAATAGCCATTTCTTCTTATCTTTCATCTAATCCAACGCACGGTTACTTTTTATTCAGATAAAAGTGCAATCACCACAAATATGCAAAACTGACTTCTCTCAAGGACATTTACTTAAAAAAATAATTGATGCTTGAAATCAAATAATTCTGTTTCTCATTTAAAAAATCAGAACCTATCACAATTGTCCATGGGTACCTTAACAAGACAATCGAGTTGCAGAGAAAAACACTTAAAATAATATGAACTGTTCAAATTTGCTAATATATCAGATGATATGTTCTATCAAATACAGACAAATATTCAAAGCTTAAACAACCTTTTAATATTCTTCTTTCTTTCTTCTTTGAAATGATTTTCATATAAAATTCTCAGTAAGTTTGCTGTATGATTGACTTCCCAAACAAATAAAACTTGTTGAACATATACGTATGATTACACGTTTGAATAAAAAAAACAACAGGTAGGAAAAACAAAACAGAAACAATGAACAGGTTGAAATATTGAGGGTAATAAGGAAAAAGAAGTATATGGCCAAGACTCCCGTAGGAATCAGAAGTACATTTGCTATGATCTTCAGTTCCCATTTTTCTCTGTGAGAGGCAGAGACACTAGAGAACAATGGAATACTCTTTCACCTGCTAGGAATGCCACTGATACTCTCCCTAGAGTACATACTATTTTGATACCAAAGAAGGGATGAAAAAAGGAGGAAAAATATTTGTAATACTATTTTTTCTCAGTGAGAACAATACAACTCAATCTGCACGAAGTGTTGTATAGTTGATGTGAAGAAACTTTACTCCGCCATCTCTCGCTGAAGTCTAGTTTTTATCATTATTACTGCCTGTGATCAGAAATCCCCCTTGATAGAGCATTCTTTGTTACCAAGTCACCTGTGAGTCGGCAATAGATGTCCCCAACTTTTCCTATGGACACCTGTGTGAGGGAAAGGAAGAATGTAAATTTCTATGAAGACTAACTTAGTCTCAAAAAAGACACAGATGAATGGAAAGAAAGAATAGACATGTTGGCAAAAGAAAATACTATTACAGTTTGCACATAAAGTAATGGGGAGCAATCCATGAAAAATGAAGTGAAGTGAAATATGGAAGATTTTCATTTCCTGCCTCACAGAAAATATAGAGTGGAAGAAAAATTAATGACAAAATGGTAAAGAAAAAAACTGAAAAATTTAAATACTTATAATTACTTAGTTGGGTATTATTTAATTTGTCTTATAATGAAATCTAAAGTATTTTATGCTTTATATGATTTATACTTATATTTATATCTTATACATAAGTATATTTTATATATTTTATATTAAATTTGTACTATAACGAAATCTACCTTGTACAAATACATTTCAAGAGTGATATTTTCCCCAAATTTTCCACTTCCCTGTTCCTTTAACACAAAAAATATTAAGTTTACATTTTCATATTATCACGTTTTTCATAAAAGATATTTCTCCAAACTACGTTTTAAAGTTTTGAATAGTCAAAAGGCCTAAGGTAGTAACTCCCATCTTATTTAAAAATCAGTGTCAACAACATTAATTTTTCAGATAAGTATATAAAAAATGTACAAAGATTGAAAGTATGAGGGGGAAAAATGAGAAATGCGGGGAAAGACAAATCTTGAAATAAAACTGACATGTTACCAACACTGCAACTTAGAAACTATTTGCCTTTTCTTACAAAGAGTGTCCCCATATTGTTTGAATTTACATGCTTGCAGCGAGACTGCCCCAAACAGTTCTGTCCAACAAGTGAAGTGTACCTTCTAGGGATTTCTGAGAAAGCTTTTGCTTTCTTTTTAAAGCATAGCTTTCTATCTTTCCCCCCTCCCTTCGTTGGTATCAATCACAATGCTGGCTAGGTATCATGATCCACGATGAAGATAGTGAAAAGCACAAGTCTGGAACACTGACTACATAAAGGAGCTTCATAAAGCACCAGACCTTTAACTTCCATGGTAAATAAAAATGAACTCAAATGTACTTAAGCCACCGAAGTTCACTTTTTGGTACATCCCATTTTTAAATGACACTTTCAAAGTAGTTGGTAAAGGCACCAGAAGGGAAGTTAAATTCTTTTATTGCGTGGTCATAGCAATTAAAACAAAAACAAAAAACAAATCTTCCCTAGCACCAAAGAAGAGGAGCCTCAGGGAAAGAAAACAGAAGGGAGAAAAATAAACAGATTTTTAAAAGGTATAAAGGCAACTTCAAATAGTAAAGGTGGTAAATAATGGTGGTATGTGAATAGGGAGAAGTAGCAGTAACTCTTATTTTAATTAAGCTGGGTCATTAAGATGAAGTAATAGTAAACTTTAATCAACATAATGAAATTTGAGTTATTATACTTAACATTGCTAATATTAAGGAGTCGAAAAAATACACTTACAAAGACAACCTGGCTCTTTCAAAATATTGACTGGATGATAAATTTCATATACACTAACTTGTGGAATTTACTTATTCAAAGAACATTGCCAGAAAACAAAATAAAAGTACAATAAAAAATTTATCAAATAATTGATTTATAAAATACCACTACTTGTAATGTTTGAATACATATGTTATGGTGCCATGTATAATTTTGCATGACTTTAATAAAACTAAAATTAAGTAAAAATTGTGGCTGCTGCTTTGAATTATTAAATTTAGAGAACTTTTTGAAAAATTGGTTTTAAATATAACAGAAATTAATATGTAGTTTAAAGCTTTAGAAGCCAACATCAAAGAATCACTTTCACCGAGGACTAAGCAGCTATAGATATGCCAAGTAGTCAACATATGTTTGTTAAACTCTTATTTTTATGGCAAATAATTATCTCTACATACAGAAAATGATGAGAGAGGAGTAAGAGCAATGTGAAACTGAAAATGCAAATATCAAGGAATCAAGAAATGGAAATAGGCAAGCCAGTCTAGAAATTGAAATGCTCACCCTACAGAAACTCAGTGAGTTCAAATACATTTAGTGGTCTAGAAGATGTCTGAAAGGAATGCATTAGAACATATGCTTTAATTGCACTTCCTGCATTTAGCATGTCTTGACTTGTGTTCTCTGGGTTATAAAGTAAGAGCCTCCTAGACTTCCAACTGATGTAGCTTCAAACTAGAACCAAGAATGATCAAATGACCTGAGGTGGTACAAACACCTTGAGCATAGGAGGTGTACTTACAAACAGTGTAAACCTGTCAGGTGGGAAATCAAGTGGCTGAAGTGAATTTGAAACACTGGACACATCCGGGGCTCCAAGGGCAGGGAAATAACCTTTAGGGAGAAGACCTGACAAGGACAAAACTGTATTCATTCCAAACTACTACAGCTTGACCTATAGGGTTGCAGCTCTAAATTTCCACACCTGAGCAAAAAGTTTAACTGCACGAGAAATGTGTTGTGTCGATAAATGAACAGTACTAGAGAAAGTAACAATTTGAGGAATGCTATCACTTCTTCATTGTGTGACGGGAAATAGCCCATCACCCCATAATGTTCAATTGAGACTTTTAATCAGTGTAGAGGGGATTGTATATATTTTAAATATGTGCTGGACACAGTATTTCTTAAGAATGGATTCTTTGTTTGCTAATCACATTTTTGGACTCACCTCTAAACATTTCACTGTGCCTTCTAATTGCTGTTAAAACAGTTCATGTAAGCATCTGTAAGCACTTGTTGACAGATGAGAAGATAGGTTCATCTGCCTGGAATTGTATATCCAGCTGTTTTAAATTTAAATTAACATTCTTTCCTAATTTCCCATCTTGAGGATGATGATGGTGAATTCAAGCTTGTGAAGACCTTCAATCTAGCAAAATGTGTGTATAGTCCAGGTGTTTAATTCTTCACTCATCTGAATGAAGAAAGTAATTTTTGTTAGCACATACTGGCCTGTCAGTTCTAGGTCTTACTGAATGTTCCCTCTCTTCCCTCCCTTCCTGTCAGTCTGTTGAGAAATCTCTTTTCACAGTTTGTTCTTGTTACAATCTCCCAAACAATTAGAGTTGGTCAGGGTCACCCCCAAGCTATTAACACTTCCCATAGTCACAAAGGACCAAAGGTATCTCTCTTTAATAAACCCAACTTGAAATATGGCTATTGCATAAGGTTTCTTAATGTGCTTACAAAACAAACCATTCAAAAAGAATCTATCAGCAAGGCAAAGAATGTTGGATGATAGAGATAAAGTCACTTTAGCACTAAGGCCAACAAATTAAGGCCATGATAGCACCATTTGGAAAGTCACTCCATGTCACCCGTTCATATTAAGAAGTACAATTTTAGTCCACATGAGTCAAAAGTGTTCTTCTCATAAGCATAAAGTCCCTTCAAAAAATTACAAAGCATTTTCTGATTTCCAAAGAATCAAATAAAGCAGGAAGGAAGGAAGGCAGCGCCTATCAGAAAAGCAAAAATTACCATAAATCACTATTAGGTTTTGTGAGATTTATCAGCCAGAACTAAATCTACACTGGCTACAAAGAAACTTGGCCAGTAAGTATTTTAACTGGAACTGGTGGCAAGCACACAAAATGTCTCCCATTCAATTCTCTGAATACAATGAAACAATGAAGAGGCATCGGCAGAGCCAAGGCTGAGGACACTGTCAAGCCTGTGATAAGGAAAAAGCAGTACTTCTGTGTTCTGTGCTTTTTGGCAAATGTTGCCAAGGCCACCCAAAAACCAGCGCCCCATGAACTGTAACAAGAGGCAGTGAGGTCATGACAGAGGCCCTGTGGGTCAAATCCTCCCTCAGAGACTGTCTTCTAATAAGTAAATATATGATGATTTGACAATTATGACAGAACAAGGAAATGATTAGCACACACACATTTGGGGCTTATTTTGTTTGGTTTTATCATTTTGTAAGTGTCAAAATGATCAACTTGAATGTGTTAAAAGTTGTCTCAAACTGTTCATCGCTCTTATTATTCATGCTGAATGGATGCTGCAGATTACAGATAACCCAGGTTTTTATTTCATTAAAAAGTATTTCATATTTTGATACTATTTGGCATTTCTGGACAGGAACCAAGTCACTCCATTTTTAATAAGTGGCTAGGCTCTGAATAATTGTTCTTTGGCCAGACAAGCAATAATTAACCTTTTGCTTAAGTCTAAATTCTTGTCCATATGTGTGTATCTATAGTCTACAAAAATGAGTGCCCATTATATGCACATGAAGGTTCTAAATCTATACAACAAATTTTGTCTTGGAATTTTTACTGTTTTCCTCTGATTTTATCTACTACCTTAAGCAATGGAATATAGGATGTAGTAACGACTTAAAAAAAGGAAATTAATAACGATCAAATCATAGGTAAAGTAATAAAATCTAACATTGATACATGTAAGGTATCTATTTTATACTCAGAATGTACCAAAATATCTTCTGTAGTTCATTCTGCTTGATGATATACTCAAACTTGAAGGAATAATTCACATGTAAGAATGGTAACTCTCTATTTTTTGCTTATGCTTAAAAGACTTACTTTGCCCACAATTATAATCATAAAAAAAAACTGCACTTTAATCAGAATAAAGCCTATGGAGGGAAAACAAAGAATAAAAGGGGAATAGAAGACAATGCTGTCACCCATTCAAGTGTAACTGTGACCCACTTTCTCATGGTGGATATGTTTGCTGGTGAACTTTGACATCTAAACCATCTTGGATCGTCCAAAGAATTTCTATTATTATTTGCTTAAACTTTGAATGGAAAGCAAGAAAAACAACAGCAAGATTAAAATAAAAACACTCAGGAAAAAACCAAACAAGTAAATAGGTTCCTCTTCTAGATAATAATGATCCTGGAGGGGACACATACTAAAGTTGCCCTAACTGAAGGAAAAATACATTCTTTCTCCAACACTCAAAGCCCCCAAATCCAACATTATTTAGCTCCATGATGTGCAATAAAATGTTGAATCAAGTAGGAACTGGTTAAACAATCTTACTTATAGCACGCAGACTTGAGAGCTGAGAGCTGGGAGCTATTTTGTAATGAGCAAATGTCCGAACTTTGTTTAAAAACATTGAACTACAAAACTATATTAGGATCTAAAAAGGGAGGAAGAAATATCATGTGCAATTTATAAAGAAGATTTATATATCACTTGTCTGAAGCACTGGTTTATAAAAGTGCGCTATTTTATCCATGAACACCCAAGGGCAAGTCATCAAGGGAAATACTGCTCTTTACAGTGAAACATTAGTCTCTAAATCAGGAGGGCTTTTTTTTTTTTTTTCAAATAGCCTTCAAGGAAGACCATGATCTTGAGATACTGCAGAATTTTCCTACTTTTCATCGGACAAAACAGGTCATACCAGTGAGAAAGAAAAGCACCTAGACAGAGTAAAATAGAGAGAAACAGAGAGAGACAGAGACAGAGAGAGAACTGAATTAATTAAATTGAAAATTGCCTAAGTTAAGAAACCCAAACTCTTCTGGAAAATAGTGAACTTACATATGGACAGAAAACAAATTTCCAGTGGGTGAGATGTGCACCTGCCGAGACACCATTTGCTAATGCAAATCCACATTTCAAATATCTTGATGGCATCTTATTAAAGACTGAAAGTTTTGAAACACATACATGTGTAACTGGTACTTTCAAAGTTCAGATGAATGGCAACAGACTGCGTGACATTTTAGGGGCAGGTATCTATCCAAACTCATAGATAATCTACCCACAAGCAAGTATTTAAGACAAACGAAATAAGCAGTGCAAATGGGAGAATCTAGAGTTCTCCAGAGTATC
Source organism: Uropsilus gracilis (assembly GCA_004024945.1). NCBI lineage: Eukaryota > Metazoa > Chordata > Mammalia > Eulipotyphla > Talpidae > Uropsilus > Uropsilus gracilis. Next base: position 9,360 of record PVHY01005871.1, on the reverse strand, counting down.
ACACAGTTCATTTTAGCACTTAATTTTAGAACATCAGTCGCTGTTTCAATTCTGAACACATCAAACTTGTGGAGAACCTCAGGACAGACAACAATGTAAACTATATATATGTATATATATATATATATAGTTTATACATATATATACATATATATGCATACATATATATAGTTTACATTGTTGTCTATATATATATATACGCACACACATAATCAATAAAAATCAAATTATTTTATTTAATTATTATTAAAATAATTATTTTATTATTTTATTTATTACTTCAAAATAAAAAGTCAAACTTATTAGCCCACTTTTGTGCCAGGAGGAGGAAATCTGTGTCCAGTTCTCTGTGGCCAACCAAATCTTGTGATCTTTCCTTTCTCATCACACTGCAGACACTTCACAGAAGGGGCGATGCTTTTGAGGTTTAGTGAAACTAAAATCAGTGCTGGCAGAATCTTTGACTTAAAACATTGAAATCTTTTTTTTTGAGACTAGGTCTTGTTAGTTTTGCCCGTGGAACCACAGGTTCACGTTGCCTGTGGTACCACGGACTCCAGCAATCCCCAGCCTCAGCTTCCCACATTGCTGGGATTACAGGGCCGCACCACCACGCCCAGCTATATTTTTTTGGAACTAGGTCTCGCTACATGCCCCCGGCGGGACTAGAACCGCGATCCCTGGCCCCGGCCGTGGCTTCCTAGGCTGCCACCTTCAGGCATGCGCCACCATGCCCGGCCCTTTATTAAAGGCAAACTTTTAACATCAGGTGTTTTCTGCTAGAGAGAGCTTAAGATGTCCTTGAACGGGTGACCTTCATTTGACTAGGAGATAACGTATCAAAAATGTCTTCAATTTAAGATTGTGGTAGAGCATTTGCTGTCAAAAGGTCCAAGACAAAGTGTCACAACAATTTCACTTTCCTCTTTGACTAAGTTGTGTCACTAAACGCCACGCCAGTCACTCAAAGGCGCCACTCTTATGTGGTGATGATGCCAACTTGTGGTGTCCTGGAGTAAAACAGAATTGGTCACAGCTGACCATCTCGCTGCTACCAATGTTTCTGTGGAAAAAAATATGCCACTTGAACTGAGATTTATGACATCGTTATTTGCTTAATCTGTGTGTATCTAAAGCAGCTTCAAATTACCCAATTTTAAGGGTAATGGTCATGACTTATGAAAAATGTTGGCCTTGATAAAAATTCTAATTTGGCAAGGATGAACATCAAAATTAAAAGGCAGACCTAGGATTCAAAGAAAACAAACAATGAATCACTAGCATCTCAAAACTAAAATCTGGCTCCGAGACAAAAGGATTAGTTTGTTTTTTAGGGAAGTCATAAATGTTTTGACCCATAAGCAAACATGAATCTAAATAAGTGTTCCATTTTTCAAAGCATAAACTTGGAAGAGGATTTTAAAAAGGATAAAGTAACCGAATACACACAACACACACAAACAAAATGAAAGAATTAAAAATATTCCATGAAGGGCAGTGATACTGTAGTAAAGTAAACCGTAGTGGTTTAAGCAGCATCACATCTGGTATTTGATATTAACTGGCTACTTCCAGAGGCCTTTGAGTGAAAGGCTCTAACAATGTCTTGGACTAAATATAGGAATAGAAACATAGACTTCACGGTACTGCAGTAAAAAGAAAATCCAGACCGTTTTCTTTCAGATGTCAGTCTCATTTAATTTGCCCAATGCACTCTGTTTCAGGAGATCAGGACAGCGTGCAGTAAGAAAGGACTCCATGGAAGTGCAGACAAAAGAGAAAATCTATAGTATTTCCTTATGGACAAGTTACAGAGATTTTACCCACACATCTTTAAAGTAAGGTAATTATTTGGGACATTTCCAAAAAAGGCATTCAGCTTCTGCATATGAGCTGGTTTAAGAGACCACTGAAGACATCTCCCTATAGTGTCCATCACTTTCCAGGAGACGTGTAGCCAATCTCAGAATACCACCCACTAGTATGCATGAGAATCTTCCAGAACAGTCATGATGTTAACATCTAGAGTCTTTGGTGCTTTTAAATTTTCATCATTTTCAAGTGTTTTAGCGAGTTTTGGCATTAATTTCATGAACCATTGCCTCTACATATAAGAGAATGTTAAATAAGCAATACTGTTAGAATTGTGGTCCCAAAATTAAGCAGAGCATTGTCTTTTAGGAAAAGAAGTATGAGAATGAAAAAATTTTGTGGAGAATGAGTGTAAAATGACTACAATAAAAATTAAATTTTACTATTATTATAGGAAATATAGTAGGAATTAAACATAAAACTTTACAATTATCAACAGTTCTGATAAAAATATATATTTATATATATTAAATATATAAAATCTATTTAGAAATTTATATTTGGAAATATTTTATATTTACATATATTTCTAAATATATTTTATATATAGCACATAAAATACATCACATATTTGATAAAAATATATCAGGTATATATAAAATTAAATTAAAATTCATTAAAATAAATTCTACTACTATAATAGGAAATATAATAGGACCAAAACATAAAATTTTATAATTATTACAGTTCTAATTCTGATATAAAAATATATCATAGATAGTATATATTATATATATGTAAATCACTTGACAAAAGTGATACCAGGATCTACATATAAACTTGGATAATATACATGGATATTTATAGATCAGGATCTACATGTAGATTTGAATGGATAATATACATGGATATTTAAAGATTTGTACAGATAATAACTATTTAATTCTTCATTCATATCTAGAGTGTTTGAAGCTGTTTCCAAACTAGTCAGAAGAACTGTGTTTAGATGTGGAATCTGGTCAATTTACTTCTTAAAATATTCCAACTGACATCTGTTTTAGAATCTTGAAGAAAGGGGACACTTTCAAGAGATGATTGGATTAAAAAATGGTGCTGGGAGTTCTTGAAGAGCTGAGAACTAGGTGAACACTTCTGATCTGCTCTTCTTGCCTGCTTACCTCCCGCCCCTCACCATCATGGTGATGACATAATCATAATCATTTTCCTTCTGTTTGGCACAACCCATAACAGACTCTTCAAAGAAAATCTACTCTGACCCAACAAATGAAGCAGACACACACTGGGAGAAAACGTGTCTATGGCATGTTGCATGTCAAGGGCAGAGCAGATAGCAGCCACCAGAAGGTAGACATGCAGATGAGCAGGACAACCACATTGTCTAGCAGATTCACACAAACTCTTTTGCTTGTAAGTTTCTGCTGTGACTCTTCTTCTCTTATTCAGTGAATGTGTATTTTTCCTTTCCTTTTTTTTTTTTTTTTTGAGACAAGGTCTCACTATGTTGCCCGTGATAGTCCCAATTCTGCAGACTCAAGTGATCCCCAGCTTCAGCCTCTCAAGTAGCTAGGATTACAGGTGCCTGCCACTGCGGCCACTGCTTTTTCGAGACTAGGTCTCGATATAATGCTCAGGATAGTCTTGAACCCATCAACTCAAGTGTCCCCAGGCCTCTTGCCTCCCAGCTCTTGGACTACAGGCGCATGCCACAACACCCAGCCTGAAGGTATATTTTCCATCTTTTAAAAATTCTGGGCTCACTTCACAGTAAATTTAGAATGCATGTTTATATTTAACTGCCCATCTAATCACACATTTTTATTATAAGCTTACTGATAATTTTCCTGATATGCAACACATGAGGACAAGATATAATAATGATATTGATGTGTTTGGCAATTAATAATATAAGGACTTTACTCATTAAAGGAACAACATTTGCAAATAGGAGAAGAGAAAAATGTTCTGCGAGCAGTTACAACTAGGATACTCCTTAAGAGTTTCAAAACCAAACACCAACATTCTATCCTGTCCCCATATTTGATCTATCAGGAAAACAGTCAATAAATTTATAATTTTAAAATGTGATAATTTAGGTGGAAGATGCTAGGCATCATAGTAACTTGCATGCACAGGACGAAGTACTTATAGCCATGATCTTTTTTCTGAGGATGAAGCCTGTGTATTTAATAGAATTAATAGACTTCTTTCTGTGTGCCAGCCATAAGTCTAAGAAACATGGATATCATGTTTTATTACATATGTCCTAGTTTGCTTATTTTGCTGTATATATATCATATTCATATATATATAGCATATATAGATAATCCCCTAATTTGTTCCACATATATATAGTAAAATAAGCAAACTAGGGTAAGTGTATTTATATATATATATATATATTAAAACTATCCTTAAAATGCCCTCATGAAGCAAGTTTTGTCTTCATCTCATATATTATAAGGATGCCCAGGGATATTAAATAATTGCCAGGTGACACACATCGTAAGTGGCCCGGGCAGGATGGGAATCACATGCCAGGATATGACCACTGAGAGTACTTCCAGGGTCCAGGCTCCCTCTCATCTACTGCACTATCAGTCCTGAGTGATGTCACTGCAGCTAGCAGTGGTCACGTGACCAAAACCGATACTGACTGATTTCTTCTAGCAGTGCAAAGCCAAGTGTCCAGAAGAGCTAGCTTTATCCCAGCCTTCTCTGCTCCTATCTGCATGCGTGATACAGGGTAGAAAAGATAGGAACTATTTATTTACAAAATAAAAGCTCAATGGAATCTTTACAAGAATAGATATTGCAAACCTAGCTTTCTGACCTACTCCAAAATGCTCCTTGCTTCACCAAACAAGTGATAGAGGATGCTACCCCTCCCATTGTCTCCTGTTTAAGATTGCAGATTTCAAGGAAGATATGCTAAAATGTGAGAATGTCCTTATTTGGAATTTCCCTTCAGGGAGATGCAGGGGGGAGGAAGAAGTGAAATGGGCCAGGTGCTGTTCCTGGATGGTGGGAAATCAGGATATATAAAGGGTATGGAAACAAAGAGAGAGATTCCAATATGGAGATCGGATAGAGAGAGAGTCAATGGAGGAGAGATTAGAATCGGCCATTTTGTAGAGTAAAGATGTGAGCCATGTGGTCAAGATTGATAGTGTTTAAAAGTCTTCCTTTGAGAAGCTGAAGTATTGCTATTTGCACAAGTTTGCACATGTGACTATTTCCTGTTTTGTACACCCATCTTCTAATTGGGTTTTGCAGTTTGAACAAATACTTCCTCTACATCAAAAAAATAAATAATAACAACTACAAAGTAATTATACTGTTTGATCGCTCATTCCCACTGCCTTCCTTGTCTTGCTGTTAGCAGGAACACCTGTTAAGTAAATTTTAGCAAGAAGACATCGCGCGTACATGTTAGGGTGAACTCTGTGTCTGTTTTGAGCTGCAAGCTGCTTTACAAATAAGTGATTAAATGCTGGAGAACCTAACCCAACACACTGCAATATTTTGTTGTTCTTTTCCAAGGGATTGTCTAAAAGCATTTAGCTGGACAAGGAAAAAACCTACATGCTCTTGTTGACCATTTGAAGAACCATTAAGAAGTGAGTGTGTGTGAGAGTGTGTGTATGTCCTGAAGCATGACCACTGTTTACACTGCTAGCTGTGTTTGGAATGCAAGTCATAAGAGCAAAGATGTCTGTTATTAATATATTTGATAAGTGTTTCCAGATAGTACAGCGGAGGCTGCTTATATAAGTCAAAAGTGATCATTGCGATCATCATCAGAGGTCAGGTGAAGATGCAAGTAGAAGAGTTCAAGTACCTCACTGTCCTGGCCAAGGGCAGAACAAGGTCACCAGACTTCAAGGGAGCCAGCAGGTGACCATGGTTTCTGGGGAGTTTTGGACCAACTGCTAGACCCCACTGGTGGGCACATCTGCACCCTCATGCCAGAGCAGGCAGTGAACACTGCTTCCAGCCCACTAGTGGCGAATCTGTGAATCTCACAGATTGAATCTCATCCAAGTGCTAATTGAATTCCAGCTCTTTATAAAGTTTTTTACAGTTTCCACAGGATTCTTTAGTTTCTCTTAAAGCTCAGGACTCTTCAGCCAAAGGAGTCACCCCCCTGCTCCTGACATCATGGTGGCTTGTGCTTGTACTCACCCTTCAGCATCCAAAACAGGCCGCCCTCCCGGCCTATGAGGAGCAGGTCTTGGGGTTCGCCAGGTGTTCAGTTAGAAGACTTTGTTGCGAGTTTCCTTAGGACTGTCTGATTGCTAGTTTAGCTCATTTCTGGTACTTCAAATTTTTGTTTCTCATTAAAGATTCCATTTATTATAGACTGGAATGACTCACTCAACATTTCTTTATCATTTGCTGCGTTGCAAGGCCCAGCAATTCCCTGCCTTGCAGTTCCTAGTGAAAACTGTAAAACTGTCCCTGAACAGAGTAACTAACTCTGGAGATTCAGAGTAAAATGCACTCTGGGTATTAATGGGAAAGTGGAGTTGGGAGGACCCACAAGACTCCCTGAGTGCCTCAATTTCTTATTTCTGTCTTTTCCAGGTCCTCGCTGAAGCCATGAGGTGACTGAGGAAGCTGGGAAAGGAACAGCTTCCAAGAGCATGGAAACAGTGGCATATAGCTTAATATCCATCCTTGCCTAGAAGTATTTGATATAGCAATACATTACTGCTACTACAGTGATGTCAGAAATATTCACACTGAGAGGACCAATACAGTTTTTGATGAGATCAGATCAGCATTCAATGATCAGATCATTGTGGAAATATACTTGTGACTTTCCAGATGGCAGGAAAGGAATCTCAGGGTCCTTCCAACACTGGCCACTTATGAGGGTACTACCAGAACAAGGCTGAGGGAGACTCCCCCCAGATGGAGATTTGGGGGGGCATCTCTTGGATTGATTCCATGCTGTAAGCCCTTCAAATAAATAAAACAGACATAATCTCTTCTCTCTCCAACTGTTCAACTATAAACTCTGTGGTGAAAAAGCTAAGTCAGCTGAGGATAGGAACCCCCTGAATAATTTACATGAGTGAATTTCAGAAAAAGCTACTACACCGTCAAATCTAAAGTATTTACAGCAAATCTTAGCGTGGTGTTGCAGATTCTAGTAACTATTATATCTCTTGTTGTATAAAGTTCTTTGCTTCATCTGATTTTTTTTAATGTGAGTCTTATTAATGTGGAAATCACCGATAGGGGATTTCACTATGTATACGTACATGAGATGATAGACTGAGTCACATAATGTTGATCCACATCATAATAAGAGATGGTGATCTAACAGGCATAATGCTTCCAGTAAGAGGTAGAATGATGCATGTTTGGCCATCAAAAGAGGTATAACACCTCTGCCCACTGAAGTTTATTGTATTCAACTAAAGTTACTTGTGAGAGGTCATTCGGCCAAAATGAGATCAAACTGAAGTTCTATTAGTGCAACTTAGAAAAACTGTTGAATGGCTGTTAGGAATTCTTGGTAGGGCTCCAGTGAAGTGATCCCTCTTCCAGTACTGCTCTGGATTAGGTCATCTGTCAGTTGTCTATCCTCAGAGAGGGGCCACGTGGAAAAGCATAGAATACAAGCAGTCAGGTCAGCTATTCCCACTGGAGAAACCAGGACCTGAACAGATGGAACCTGCACAGTATTTCTTCTCTTGCACATTATTGACCCTGCAGTAGAAGGAAGTCTGGGAAGGAGCAAAAAAGGGCAGTGGGAATAGAAGAAAGAGCCCTTGCAAAGGAAGATGCCATCAACCATAACCAAGCTATAGATGCCATACACCTGATGAGTGGTTAACAGGACAGGTAAGTGAGTGGGAGAAATTGATCCTGGTGCTTTGCTAACCCAGAAAGCCCCAAACTCAATACCTCACTTTGCTAAATAAATTTAAAAGAAAGGCACAATCTTTATTTTTGCTTATGGTTTAGCCATTTACTTCTCAAGGTCACCATCTTCAATGAACTTGAATTTTAACATCTCATCGAAACACAATGAAAAACAGAGTAATGAGGGTTTTTCTCAGCACAGGACATAAAAGTGTTCAGGATGCTGCAAATATAGACTTATTATGGTGCAAACTCCTTCACTCAACATCCAGTGGTATGTCCTAAATCCAACCACCCTTGACCCTTGACCCTTCTCAGATTAGCAAAGCAGTGCAGGAACAGAAATGCTGTAGTCTTAAAGATATTTGCCAGCGAGTAACCACTTCCTGTGAAGCCATTTTGATAGTAACTGTCTTGCAAATAAATAGTACCAAGTGGATGTCCATAATTCAGAAGAAAGAATACAAAGGGGTGGGGACAAAAAAGAGAGTAGACGAGAGACTCCCAGCTCCATAGCCACATGCCTCCAAGCCAGTAGAGCTATGTTATAAATCTCTGATAAGAGGCTAATCAAACAATCATGTAAGCTAAGGAAAGTGTAAGCCTAACAGCTGTAGGGCCAGACACCTGAGAAAATGTGCTGGGAATCCAGTCCTTGAGTGGTACAATCTTGTGCCCCCCTCAGACTCAGAGAGTCAGACACCACCCTGTCTCTAACATAAACTGACGCAGAGTGAGGTGAAGAGTGTTCAGAGATTTCCACTTTGACAAACATGACACACTTTCCTGACACTGCCTTTCTCTGGAAAGACAGAGAGTTAGTCACTGCTCAAAAGCATGTACATTTGAAGTATATGACAGAAATGTATCTGGGGGCTGCAACACAAAGCCCACAAAGGCGCTATGTAATGTCTAAATATTCCAGTCACGTTTATGGCCACTTTTGCTCGCAGAAAATTTACCTCTTCAATTTTAATGCAGGGTAATAGGATATGCATACCATTAATTTCCCATTGGGGATTGTAGTAATATTTGTCAAGTACTCAAATACTTTAAGGATGTCACACAATTTAAGTCCTGTTGACCCTAGACAATTATATTCCTTTAATGAGATAGAAATTTGTACAACGTATTCTGTTTCTACAAAGTTTCTTAGTAAAATCTTAAGGGTTCCGTGAGTAATGCCTCCATTATCCCATCATCCAATCCTGAAAACCACCCTTTCCTGAAATGCTCAAAGCATGTATCAAGACAGAGACTTTCCTCTGACTGAAATTGGTGTCAAGGTTAATGTGCAGTCCCCGATCTTTCCTGTGAAAGATCACCAGTGAACTCGTCACCAGTTCGATGGGTTCTTCCTTCCTTAGAGCTTTCTCCTGCTCCCACTGCCCTGACACTGCTCTATGGTCACTTCCTTTCTAGATTGCTGCTGAACTTGACCATAGCTCCAGCGGAAGTCCTTCACCTTTCCTCGTCATCCCACAGATGCTTTCAGTAGCCCCCTGACTACCTGTCTGTTAGGTGTTGAGATCTTGAGTGACTCACCATGACCCACACCAGCCACTCAGTTCTTAAACTGACTACGATACAGGCATACTACGTGATCCCATCCATCCCTGTAAAATGATTCTTAAGAATTTTCACTCTCGGTTT
>PVHY01005870.1:0-79185 GCA_004024945.1 Uropsilus gracilis | reverse complement strand
ATCCCATCCTTCTTTGTTTGCACACCCTTTATATACCCTGATTTCCCGCCTTCCAGGAAATCTGTTTCACCTAGACTATTTCACTTCTTTCTTCCCCCTGCATCCCCCTGAAGGGAAATTCCAGCTAAGGTCATTCCCCCATTTTAACATTACCTGTCCTTGAAATCTGCAATCTCAAACAGGAGACAATGGGGGGGGGCACACCCTATCAGTATGGCAGCACCCACTTCTTTGGGTCCAATCACCCAGTAAATGTTTGGTGTTTTGAAGGATGTAGATGATCACTTGCAGCCTATTCAGTAGGAATTATGTTCCTGGGCTCAACTATGTACTCTTATTTGGAGGAGACTGCTTCACTGTTCTTCACCAAATGGCTAGACCAGCATATCCATCAGTAACCCCATAAAATACCTTACTTAAGTTCAATGATAAAAGTATCCCACTGTCAGAAATTAGTGATTTTATTTTCATTTGAGGAAATCTGTTTATTTAAGGATAGGAAGATTCATGTAATTAAGAAACCTGATTGACTTCACTTCTCTGAATTTGTTTTTGTTTTGTATATGTAAAAAAATCTTGGCCCCAAAACAACTTTGTATACCAGGGTCTTACTGGGAAAGAGTACTCTAGATTTGTAGCAGATACCAGGCAGATGGGACTGAAAAAATGGAACTGGCACCAGGGGGAAGATCACTGTTAGAATCCCAGCACAAAATCCTGGCTTTGCCAGTTAGAAGCTTCAATTTCTTTGACACATCTCATTTGGTTTCCTTTGTATTTTAAGTGGTGAATATAAACCTATAATACAGTGTTTATTTGAAGATTAAAATGAGTCAGTAGATGTCAAGCTGCTAAAAATGAAGCGTGGCACAGATAGACCTTAGGAAAAAAACTCTAAGTTTCTTTTCCTTGTGTTTCAGGACCACCGAGATACAGACTGAATTGATAAACAAATTTGGGAGGAAGGGAGTTGACTGGTTATGTGAATTCCTAGCTAGGAAAAGTTTGTCCTAGGATGAGAGGAGATAGTTTATAAAATCAAAGGGTTAGGTCCCCACTCAAAACTTTGCTATTGAGTTTTCCTAAAGGAATCCCAGCAAATCTACTGCACCTACTGGTGAAAAGCTGTCACCTTAGTAAATCACTTAATTTCTGCAGCTCTCAGTCTTCTCATTTGATGAAAGAGGAATGAACAACTTAAACTATGAAGCAAAAGTAAGGTATTGTCCACCAATCTAGACTGAAGAGATGGTTGGTCTGCTTCAGGACCAGCTGGATTATGTTGAAAAAGGTTTTCAAGGATGTGAGTCAAAAAGAACTATGAAAGAATGTACTCATATGTGTTGCTTCCCATTTTAATATTTTTCTATATTCAGAGCACTTTTTAAATATTCAAATGTAAATCATGTGGTAAAGGCACTTAGAATGTGTGCATTTATCTGAAGTGACTAATCAGTCTATTATTATTACTCAACCAGACCTATTCTATTGCATAAAGAAGAATATTAGTAACAGCCAGAGGGTCTGAGTCATATAAGCAAAGCCAGCACTGAACAAGTGGGTTAGTCCCTTCAGCTATGTCCTCAAATCTTTCAGCATCTTTAACCTATACGTCTCACTCCTTCATGCCCACACAAACACACACACACACACACACACACACACACACACACACACGCATATCCCTACCTGAATATGTGGTGCACATTTACATTTATTCATATTGACCATGGCTGCCTAATTTCCTAGACCTATAACAGTTCTCTTGAACAGGTAATGCTGGGCCTCAATTTCTCTACCAGTAAAACTAAGTTTCTTCACTAAAACTAACAGACTCTAGCAATCCTAACAGTTTATGTCTATGCTCTTTGCTTTGATATTCTTTGGCAGAAGTATTGGAGATATTTATGTACCTTATCTCATGTAATTCTTAGAATCATGTAATTCTTAGAATATTCCAGGGAGTCTTTTTGTTATTATAATTCCTTTTAGTAGATTATGAAACAAATTCACCTCCTTCATACATTAGACTTATTAGGCACAGCAACAAACTTAGAAACCAGATCCTTTATGCTAACTAGTTAGTCTGCATTGCATCTAATCAATGAAGTCTCCAGCTGACAGACAGGGAATGGCTTGTCACTCTTCTCTTCTTTACTCAGACTGGTCTTCCCCAAGGAGGGAAGCCCACTCCATACTCCATAGCCAGAAGACTATACTCTGAGTTGGAAGCCAGGAGGTAGATCACTTATGACAATGACCATTCAGGCAGAAAAGATGTGACTGGTAACTAAAGAGAAAATCTGTCATGACAATAAGGGGTACCAAGCACAAGACCAGAAGCACTGTCCAGTTTAAGACAAAGGGAAACCTTACCAGGGTAGGTGTTTCATTCTGCCATCTGTATACCTGGTTTTCCATCACTCCTTTCTACCCAACAAGCTTATGCTTGCCTATATTCCCATGAATGAAGTCCACTGAACCACGGGCACAGACTTAAACCACCTGCAAGTTAGATATAGCCTTAAATTTATCTGGTCTAGATCCCTCATTTGACAAGAGAAAAGTAACCGGCTGAAGGCCACAGCAGATTTATGGCCAAGTGCAGACTAAAACCCAAACTTCCTGATTCCCTCCTCAGTGCATTCATTCCCTTGCCCCTAAAGAAGTGAGAAGCCAGAACAGGAAACCTCTTTAGTGGTTACACAGTCTTGGCACTGACACATGTGCCTTCCTCACAAGTTTTGTATTGTGGACTCCTCTCTCAAGCATCTTATCTGCACATTGTGCAGCCTTAGCTCCTTTTTATGTTGCCACATCTTCATTCCTTTCCTTTGCTACTTTGATGCCCACCTTATTCAAGTTTCTCAGAATTCTGAGCTCCACATGAACCCTCTTCCCCCTTTTCCGTTCCTTTTGAATTAAATTCCACTGACTTGAGCTTTTTAGCTTAACCAGCAATCCTCTAGCAACCTACACCATCACCCACAACCCATAGTTCACATTACAATTCATCTTGGTGTGTATATTCTGTGGGCTTGGATAAGTGTAAAAAGATACGTATTCATCACTATGGTATCTAAGAAAATATTTTCACTGTCCTAAAACTCCTGTGTGCTCTGACTATTCATACCCTCCACCATATTTTTTTAAACAAGTGAACACCTTTGTACATAGTGCCCAGGTCAAGAAGCTAAGTGTTATCATTAACCTGAAGACACTTCTGTGCTCCTTGCAGTTACCACTTGCCTCTGAGGGTACCTACCACTCTGACTTGTGTCAGCATAGATTGCTTTTGCCAGGATTGTATTTTATATAAGTGCAATCATATAGAATGTATTTTATTGTGTTCTGGCTTCTTTCTCTTTAATTAGGTATGTGAGATTCTTCCATAGTTTTGTGTATAGCTATAGTTTTAGCCAGTCATTTTAATCCTTGAAATATAGTTCAACACATATTGTTGAGCCAAGAACTGTGCTGAGGCTGAGGATACAAAAGCAAATAAGGGTAAATCCTTGCTCCTGTAGTAATGGACAGATTTTAACATGAAGTGAATTCCTCTTTGTTAAACAAATATTTATTCAGTGTCCACTATGGGACAGACACAATTATAGTTTCCAGGAATAAACAAAGAACACACAATAAAAGATTCTAGTGGAAATCCTCTGTCTTATTTTGCTGTTGTATAGGCAAGTTCTGCCCACTAATATTCATCTCCTACTCTGTTCTGCATCTGATTCTGCATAAAGGGAACCAGTGATGGAAGCTATTTCTTCTGACATATTGAAGTGTGTGATTATAAAATCACTAGTCACCGGGGATATTTTGCAAACTAGCATGCATCAGAGATATTTCTCTCTCTTTCTGCATTATTCCATTCTTTACTACCTAGGGTACTGTCTATACAGGATGAAACAAATGTGTGATGAAGCTAAGGAAACCTTTGGATGTTAACTTAAAGACTGAATTATACTGTTTTCTAGAAACATGAAGTGAAAAGAATGAATGACCAATGTTGTGGTAGAAATCATGAATCTTTGAATTTGTTTTAATAAATATGAGCATCTAAAATGTATCATCCCCCCACCACCATTTTAATGGAAAAATTCAAGCATTATACAAAGGTAGAGATAGTAAAATTTATTTTCATATCCTGATAGTTCAACTTCAAACATTATCAACTCCCACTCAAATATTATTAACTCCTCTCTGACCCCTTGCTGTTCTACTGATTATTTTGAGTGATTCCAGATATCAAATCAGTAATTCACAAATGCTAAAAATGTGAGATCTCATAGTTTTGATCCCAGACTCAGAGATGAAGTCACTAAGGTACATAGCAGCAGTTATTTTGGTCTTATATTTCTTAATTAAAAACAAGAAAGTTTACTAATAGATATTGGACTTTGTATAATATGGTTAAACTGTATGTATGAGGCATGAATTGTCAAATTGTGTCAAACATCTGGGCTGGCCCAAGACCACTGTCATATTTTGAAGAGTATTTATAAGTGGATAGTAGGTATAAGTTATGAGGTTTCTTACATACAAGAACCTTAACCTGTAGGGTGAAGATCACTTGAACTCTTTATATATTTGTCATCAATACATTTAAAACTTTTCAATAATTTGTCTAATGCATTCCAAAAATTAATACTCATTCTTAAAAAGTGCTTGATATTATTTGGTATAGAATCACCTCTTTTAATTAAGCTTCTCACTTGAAAAATTGGAAAAATCTTAAGGAGTCCAGTAGAGTCTGGGGGCTGCTGGTTGCTGTTCCTTTCCAGCATTAATTTTATTGATTTGTTTAGTTAGTAAGCTAGTTAGTTATATATAATTATATGTTTCACTTTTAAAACATCCTTGTTTATTTTTCCATCATTAATTTTAAAATGATAACTGTGAAATTTGAAGTTGCAAATACATTTGTCCAATTGAAAGTGTTCCTTTTAACTGTTTATAATTAAGATGGGCCTTGGACTTTTCCTATTTTTCATTTTTTCTTACTTCAACCAGTTTTGTTTTTAAGGCAGTGAGTTGAAGCTCAATCAGCCAGTGTTGATGGCTGATCCACACATGATCACAACACAACTGGGCACGGAGCTACTTTTCTAGGTTTCCCAGGCTTCACACTCTGACATAACATTGTTTGGACTGTTCAGAATGTTCTAGTGGTTTCCAGAACAAAAGAGAGTCTGTTAGTGTTTTTTTCATGAAAATGTATAAACTATTGCTTTGGCTACATTGGCTATCACACTTGACCAATTTTTCCAAAATATTGCTCAAGGCAAACAACATCCATCATTGTGAGTTGGGGGTACAGAATACCCTGATGAACATTTGATGATGAGACTATGAGATATGAAAAATTGCAAAAATTACCTGAATAAATACTGGAGGAGGCAGACATTGAGACATTACTCTCTATACAATTCCACTCCTTCTCAAAAAGGTAAAAGTAGCAAAGATTGACAATCTGTCAGTTTAACCATATTCAATGTGTACTTTTTCTGGGCAGATTATTCACATCCAATTCCTTTGATGTGATCAGTGATGATGCTTTTATTGGTCTTCCACATCTAGAATATTTGTAAGTAAAAAAACTTTATTTTAACAAAATGATTCTGGACCAGTTCTCTCAGGCATCTACAGCTGTCTGACAAAAAAATATTATAACCTCTTGCAGGTTCATAGAAAACAACAACATCAAATCCATTTCAAGACATACTTTCCGGGGACTGAAGTCGTTAATTCACCTGTAAGTATGACTGTCCCCATTACTCTTTATGCTTGTGAATGAACAATTGTAGTCTGATAAGTTGTGCTTATGGCTTCCACTTCCTGTCTACCCATGAGAATTTTTTTTTTTTTTTTTTGAGACTAGGTCTCGCTATTTTTGCCCGTGGAACGGCAGGCTCTCGTTGCCCGGGGTACCACAGACTCAAGCAATCCCCAGCCTCAGCTTCCCAGGTAGCTGGGATGACAGGCATGCACCACCACGCCCAGCTATTTTTTTTGGAACTAGGTCTCGCTACGGGCCCCAGGCAGGACTCGAACCGCGATCCCTAGCCCCAGCCGCTTCATAGGCTGAAGCTTACAAGCACGAGCCACTGTGCCCGGCTACCCATGAGAATTTAAGAGACATGAATGATTTGTCTCCATGTGCATTTGCCACCCTCGCAGACAATGTGTATCCAAAAAACTGATTATTATTAATATGTCTAAACCAATCATGATGAGAAAAACAATCTGAACTGTGCAGGGAAACTGTAATAACTTTATTTGTGGGACTGAAATAACTTTATTAATAACTACATCAAAACTCACTCTGTAGCTTGACTACATAACCAATTCATTATTTAATGCTTTTTTCAGCAATTTTCAGTAAGAAATTTTTGTGTAAGCCCAAATTTTATATACATTTAAACATATGACCACAAGTAATATCTATACAATATCTAAACAACTTGGTTAAATGAATTGTTTAATTATTGTACGGGGAGAAGAGCTACTGTGATAATTCTGAGCAGGAAGCAACTTTGCCTTGTAAGGAATGTTCAACAATATTTAGAGATATGCTTGGTCATCACAACTGGGGAATGTGACTGGATCCTAGTGAACAGAAGGCTGAGATGTTCCTGTTGGTTCTGCAATTCCTAAGACAACTCCCACAACAAAGATCATCCAGACTCAAAGGCAGAGCACCAAAATGGAGAAAGGTTGAACAACACAAATCAAATAACTAAAATGAATTTTTCTTCTAGCCTACCCCAACCCCTACACACATGTGCACACACATAAAACACACCACACATACATACACATACTCATATGTAAACACAAATGTATTAAAAAGGAAACTAGAAGGACACAGTAGTAAAAGGCACTAACATTTATTAAGTCCCTACTATGATGTTGATCATTATATATTACATGAGTTTTCTTAATCCTCTCAATAACCCTGCAGATAGACACATCATCCCCATTCCATAAACAAGGAAAGACTTGGAGGACGTACATGATTACTAAATGTATGGTTAGTAAATAGAGTAGTTTTGGAATTATAACATCACCTCAGTTGCTAAACTGCAATGGCTATTTAGTCAATGACTGTTTCTCAAGTGCCTAATCTGCTTCTCAATAGTGTTAGCTAAAGATTCAAAAAGTCTAAAAAGCATACCGGCAACTTGAACATGTTCCCTCACAATACCTCATTCCCAGATCTATTCGAGGTCCCAGATGTATCAGGAAACAAAGCAAAACCCTGCCATTTAGTCAGTGTGGTCAGCATGCTACCTCTGCCACGAACTCTTCCCCCCTGCTTAACTTGCAGCAAGGTAGGGGACAGTGACTGATGGCCATGTGTCTTACAGAAATCATTAGACCACTCAAGGTTTCTGTATAGAGTCATTATGACAAAACCAGAGCTTGCAGTGCTGCTGTGCATGCCAGTGATATAATGGGAGGCCAAAATGCTGTGCATGGAATGAATGTTATGCAATATGATCAGTCAAACACTGCCAAACCTCATTCTCCAGATAAAAATACTTTTAAGAAATATATATGGAAAGAGAAATGGAAGTTCATGACTCAAAATAAGATCTACTCGATTCACATAAAATCCCATCCAGCACAGCCTCTCTCCAATGCACAGCTGAAGGAGCTGAAGGATGGAAAATCTAAGTGCCCTCTCTCAGAACCTGTGATATAAACCCTGCCAGATCCCTTAACTGACTCCAACCTAAAGATCTGGGACTTAGCAGGCTCTTTGCACAAAATGGAAGAAGATTTTCTACCTACTTTATATGGAAGATGGAGAGGGAGAAAAGAAGGGAAAACGGGAAAGAAACATCTGTATAACACCTTAGTGAGTAAGCTGTTTTGTTTGGCCAGATCATATTATGGCCATCAAATTAAATGGGAAGTAAAATTTGAGTCATAGTCAGACCCTTTATTTAGCAGTATGAAGACAATAAAAAGGGGCCCTGGGACAGCCTATGTTTAATATCTAGAACACTTCAAATTCAAGGGAATACCAAAAGAAACTTTCAAGGAGAGAAGCCTGAAACTTAAGGGTCAAGTGGACAGTGAAAGCAAAGTCACATGTTTCTAATTCGGAGCTAGAAGTAGGGAGGTGTTCTGTAGAAACAGGTGAAAGTTGTCTGAATGAATATGACTTTTAAGGTCTCTTGTATCTTTACCTAGTATTTAGATTGACTCATATGGCATTGCCAGTATTAGACTGTTTTGATCTATAAAAATGGCAATGCCATATGGTTCAGCCTAAATAGTCTCTAGGATATTCCACACAAAGAGAAATAAGATCCAGTTTCAACCTGCAGGAGCTAAGTCTAGCTAAAAGCATTGGATAAACAAATATTTTCTCACTGAACACCTTTGTTCCCAAGTTATGTTTTCTTTTCTAACTATGCCGTTGATCAAAGTATTGTTCTTTACTTCTTTCCCTCCCTTCTCCCCTTCTTTCCTCCCTCCCACACTCCCTCCCTTCCTTCTTTCTCCTTTCCATCTTCCCTCCTTACCTCTTTCCTTTTATCTTTTCTTTTACCTTCCTTCCTTTCAAGGAAAAATGGATAGGGAGGATTGAAATCCAAATGTCTCCCTGACTACTTAATATATCAAGTTCATTTTCTATTATTTACCACTTATATAAATATTACATTTGCTTGAGTCATTCATTTCCTTTGGAAGATCTGAGATGCCAAAGTATACCTTTCTCCACCTCAAGCCAATTCTTCCTGAAGATTAATATCCAAGCTGTGAGAAATTATCACCTTGTCTCTTATCTGCATATACTTATGGGAAGAGTTTAAAAGCTTTTTCATATTCTTGACCTCATTACAATCTCCTGGTGACCTTGAAAGAGACAGGACCATAGCTCTACCACCCACTGATGAATGAGCACAGAGAAGTACACTCTGAATTTAAGCTGTCCCCTAGCAAGTAGTAATAAAGTAAGAGGTTTTTGATGAGTTTTAGCAGGATCAGAAACTTTTACTGATCTGGTCAGATCTTTCTACAGGACAAGATTTGAAGAGGAAATGTGACCAGGGAAAAAAGAGAAGTTCCTAAAGTCAGAAGTGCTAACCTCAGTCCTTGTTTCCAAATGCAAATAGTTGGAGTTAGACATATGCTTTTAGATCCAAATGGCTCTCACTCTGGCCAAACATTAAAGCCACTCCAAGGGACATGCCTGTGCATTATATAAATTGAGTTAGTCCTAAAGAAGCCATGATCACCTGCTCACACATCAGCCTCAGTAGACATATCTTCTAAAAAGGCACTAACAGATGACTTAAAAGCTACTATGTTACTCCCTTCCTCTCCAAGTAGCCAGCGGAAAAGGTAGAGTTTCTTAAACTAAATCATGACAAAGTCAGTCAAATCCAGGGACCCTCTTTCAATGACCGTATTTTAAAGTATTGACTTAATGTTATGTATGTCATTTTAATATTTGAAAAATTTATATATTCCATCAAGTATGCTTGGTTTTTTTTTTTTTTCTTTTTTCCTTTTTTTTTCTTTTCTTTTTTTTTTTTGAGACTAGGTCTCGCTTTTTTTGCCTGTGGAACCACAGACTCACATTGCCTGGGGTACCACAGACTCAAGCAATCCCCAGCCTCACCTTCCCAGGTAGCTGGGATTACAGGTGCATGCCACCATGCCCAGCTATTTTTGGGGGGACTAGGTCTCACTACATGCCCCCAGCAGGACTCAAAGCACGATCCCTGGTCCTGGCTGTGGCTCCTAGGCTGCCACCTACAGGCATGCGCCACCATGCCCGGCCCCAAGTATGGTTTTTTTTCTAATGACTGTATATTATTTTTGAAATCAGGTGGGGAAATGAATTAAAAATGCCTTAAGTATTGGTTTCTGTTAGTACCCTTGAGTTGGTAATGAACACCCTGGACATCACACTGTGTCTCTGTGGCCAAAGTCTAATGGAGACAGGATTGTTTGTATCCATGTATACAAATATTTGGAGGAAACTATCACTGATTCATCTACTATCACTGATCTATCTACTTGCAGCTCTGCACGCTGGGGTGTAATAGCAGCTCCTAAATGCAAGGTACCAATGTGTCCCCAATTGGTTAAGCAGGATGTCATCCTTTTGGCCTTCATAATGGCTTGTATGTAAAGAAGCAGTGATGGTGTGTGCCTGAGGTAGCCTCTGTCAGCAGAATGCCTGGTGCCAACCCTGGTTTTATCCATTAATGGTGGTGGGATATCAGGTAGTTCACATGGACTCACTGTACCTCAAATTTCTTATGCATAAAGGTGGTGATCACTATCATCTGTAAAAATGGAATGGAGAAGAGTAAAGTACTTAGGACAACATAACTCCTAAGGCTGTCATGAGATGAAACGAGTTGATTCTCTGCAAAGCACACATTTCTATGGGATGAACTAAGAACCATTATGTGGGCATAAACTAAAACTCATCACCTCACTTTCAACCTTCATTGGTCCAAGATCAGGATACCAAATGCTGCAGTATATTTATCCCCTTTAAACATTTTGTATGAAATTAAAATAACTGTACTTGAGACACCACAAATTCAGTGAGACACCAGCTCAAGCTGAGAATCTGCATTGCAGGGAGATTGGACACATCCCAGATGGCCGTGGGCGGTGCTTTCTTAGCAGCAGTGCCCAGTGGCACTGAAACAAACGTGCTGTCTGAGCCAGTATGGTCTGCCTAAGAGAGACTTTCTAGTTGGTTCTATAGACATAATCAGAGTTTTCCTCAGGTAAATCAGGATAACACCGAAGTAGAGGAAATGGTCATTCTTCATGTGGGAAAGGAAAGACTAACTACTCAACTGGTCTCAGGGCAACCAGATGTTTGGCTGGGTAGTTCCCTGGGTGTCTCAAAGAATAGTTGTTAAGTAGACTTTGAGTCAGAACCTAGAGAATGGTGCTTAATTGAAAACACTTTTATTTTTATTTATTTTTTATTGATTGCACATACATACATACACACACACACATTGCATCGTTGCCTACAGTAATGTTCTCCCATCACCTTATCACCTGTGAACCATCTTAATCTCTTGTGTCCTCTTCCTCCCTCAATTTTACTCTCCTCCCTCTCCTCTCCTTTGCTCTATGCTTCAGTTCCGCTGGCAGTTTTACATTTTTCTTGTCTGTTTGTTTGTTTGTTTTCCTATATCCCTCATATAAGTGCGATCATCCCATATTTCTCTTTTTCTTTCTGGCTAACTTTCACTAACATGATTCCTTTTTAACTCCATCCATGTTGCTGCAAATGACATAAGTTTGTCTTCTTTGACTGATGAGTAATACTCCATTGTGTACATATACCACATCTTTTTCAGCCATTTGTCAGTTTTGGGGCATTTGGGTTGTTTGAAATCACTTTTAAAAGAGCCTCCCTGTTGCTTTGGAATGACTGCCATAGATAAGCTCAGAGGGGGAAAGGCCCCTGTGAGCACTGGGTCCATGTGATGTAAGATGTGAGGGTGAAAGACTGTGGCACCCACAGGAGCTTGAGCTTCTCCCTAGCTCAGTGTCTTGGTGGCTTAAGAAATATCTTGTGCTCATTATCTAAATTGGTGTCCTTCCCTCTCATTCACTCCAGCCTGACAAATTCATTCATTCATTCATTCATTCATTCATTCATTCATTCTTTTAAAAATATCAGTTGAGGATAACTTTGTACCAGGCACTGGTGCCACAGTGGTAAGAAATACATCCTTCCAACTCCACACTACAGAATCAGCCTAGAAAAAAATTAACAGTGAAATATTTTCTCAAACTTCTGCTGGCTTTATCTTCACTCCTCTCTGCACTCCTCCCCCATCATCTACTCTGGGCAGTCCTACCCTCTAGAAAAACATGTGGTCAAACCCACTGACTCTTAACCATGTGACCTAAAGTATCTCCTCTTTTAGTGTCATTTTGTTATTAAATATGAAGCCGTAAACCTATCACATTCAAAAGTGACTTAAGAGAGAGAATAGAACTTGGAGAGTATTTTGATTGAGTGCTATTTATAGAAAAGTAAACAGTTCGAGCTCAACCCCAGACAGGCTACACCTGCCCAGGTCTTTCCCACCACACACTGCTGGTGAGCACAGAGAACCCTCAGCAAGGCTGTCAGGCCAGGGGTAGGCTGAGGTAGCAGGCATGCTGTTCTCCAGTCACATCGTGTAGAAATCCCTTTTTCCTGACCATGCAGGTGGCTAGCTCTCTCCCATGTCCTTCCATTTCCCTTCCTACTATTTCTAAGAGCACTCATATTTAATTTTTAAATCCAGCTAACAGATCTTTGAAGCAGAAAGATTCTCCACACCAGTTCAAGCTGACACGTTTTTATGCCCTCGCACTCTGGAGAGAGAGAAAAGCTAGCATCCTGAGGGGGCAGGAGCTTGATTCTCCGGAGTCATTTGCTTTCTACATTCATGTCCCCCTGAGATGAACTCTGGACTCTATATTAAATGGAGAGAAAAAGACAAAAACTCAACAATGGTTGTCTTGTTAGGAACTATTTGTTTCCTTTTTAAAAAAACAATATTTTTACAATTTACAAATTTTCTTGAAGATATAACAATTATTATAGGTACATATATAGGTATATATTTATCCTCAAATATCAGTCATGTGACTATAAAAGATAAAACATTTAAGAGAAATAGACATACAGTTCTCTTTACTCAAAAAGGCAGAGAAATAGATGACCTCAGTCTCCTGAACTGATCATTTAATAGGTTTAGCCGGGCACGGTGGCTTGTGCCTGTAAGCTTCAGCCTATGAAGCGGCTGGGGCTAGGGCAAGCAGTTCGAGTCCCGCCTGGGGCCCGTAGCGAGACCTAGTTCCAAAAAAATAGCTGGGCATGGTGGCACGCGCCTGTAATCCCAGCTACCTGGGAAGTTGAGGCTGGGGATTGCTTGAGTCTGTGATACCCCAGGCAATGAGAGCCTGTGGTTCCATGGGCAAAAATAGTGAGACCTAGTCTCAAAAAAAAGGAAAAAAAAAAGTACATAGGTTTATATTTAATTGAGTTTGTTGTTGACAATAATAACAATATAAAAGATTAGTTTAATGGTCTTGATTATGTGATACAAAGCTTAAAACTTTACCTGCAGATATAGAATTTCCCCTGGAATCCAATCCTTCACAGGTATGTAGAAAAGCATTAGTAGCTACCTGTGTTCATTCTCACAATAAATGAAATCAGTATTTTTTAGACAGTTTTGTAGCTGCGATCCTAACCTAGGGAGGTTAAATTAATATGTCTAAAGACACAGTCCTGGGAGTGATAAAGCTTAAAATTAACCCTGTTATATCAGGAAGACACTGGCCCCTAACTATTATGCAATGCAGGAATGAGTGTTACCACCAGTTCTTTTTAAAAAAGTCTAGAACATATTTCTATTGAATTGAAGGAAATAATAACATTAAGCTGTTAGTCTGTGAAACTGGGGGTGGAACAGGAAAAAGAAAGAAACTGAGAAAAGTTTATGGATTAAATTTTCTGGTGGTAAAATTCAATGCAGAAATGGAATCTGAAGAATCAAATAATCCTAACAGCAATCCTAAAAGAACCCTAACCCATGAAATGCTATCTTGGCTTCTCTAGTTGTTTACATAACCTAGCAGTCACCTGATCTTATTCTATTCATCCTTTTCTGCACACAGACCAAATGCTGAGAAGCTTCAGGAGGCATCATGGGAGCTGCCCCTTTTTCTTCCTGGCAGCCCTGACCCAGAGCCCTGGGCATCTCTCTCCTGTGAACTACCCCCAGAGGCCCCTGATGATTTCCAGAGGCTCCAGGCCATCCTTAAAGCTGAGTTTTAGCTGATGCCAGGAGCCCACAGGGTGACTCAAGCTCGGGCTGACTGCAGTCCTGACTTCCCCAGAGGATGAGGCCTGAAGCCATGTGGGAACCTTGTGAGAAAGAAGGCAGATCCATCTATAAAAAGATGACTCAGGCACATCAGTGCTGATTTATGCTCCAGCTAATAACTTTGGAACATCAGTAATACAACCAAATGATAGATTTAAATACGGAGACAGTTTCTTAATAGTCTTCTTCAGTGGCATTTTATTACACAACATACGTGGACAGTCACTGCAGGGCACTCATATGGTCAGTATCCAAAATCCTGTTGCTCAGATATTAGAGACACAAAAGCCATTTCTTCCAGTTTCTCTTTCCATTTAGTTGCTAACTGAATTATCTTTGGAGATGAGGTATTGTTACCTCCGTTTACAAATATAACCAAAGTCACACAGCCAGTAATCAGGGGAGCCAGGATTCATATCTATCTCTGAATGATGCCAAAGCCTTGCCTTTGTCACAAATGAACTGTCATTAAGAGCTTTCTGATTCAGTTCCCTTTGTCTCATTCCAGCATTCTTTAAAATATTTCCCAATCTCAATTTCAAAACTCAGAAAAACAACATAATTAACCTAAAATACATTTTAAGTCTTATATGTTTGCCCCAAGAAACTGTATATTAATTTCAGGCAGTGAAAGACATAGAAGCCTCTTAAGATTGTTTTAAAGGGAATTTGAGGGGCCAGGCACAATGGTGCGTGCCTGTAAGCGCAGCCTAGGATGTCACGGCAGGGACTGGGGATTGTGGTTCGAGTCCCACCCAGGGCAACATAGCAAGACTAGTTCCAAAAAAATAGCTGGGTGTGGTGGTGTGCACCTGTAATTGCAGCTACCTGGGAAGCAGAGGCTAGGGATTGCTTGAGTCTGTGGTACCCCGGATAATATGAGCCTGTGGTTCTACAGGCAAAAATAGCAAAACCTAGTCTCAAAAAAATAAAGAGGGGAGGGATTTGAGAGAATTCTCAAGGCTTCTGGAGACAACATGTTCTTTAGTTTTAGTGTTGTGACCAAAGAAACCCTAAGGAAAATATATGTGCAATATTGATTTAAAGAAAGAAATGGCCATTCTTAGAATGTGTGATGTGCCACAAGTCTACAGTATTGACATACTTCCCTTTCCTTGATGCTAATGGGGAATTCCTTACTCTGAAACTTTCATTAGAATCATTCTAGTGATTCATGGAAAAATCAATTGAGAAAGAGAAGACAAGCTCTATGACAATTAGACAAGAACTGAAAGAAAGGGAAGGGAGTGATTAAGGAAGATGCATGGATAGGTGTCTATAGGAAAGCCATTTTTTGAGACAGAGTGAATAGAGTTATAAAAGGAAAAACTACTAAAAAAGAGTGTGTGCTTTGGAAAGAAGAATGGATGTGCTAGTGAAGGGATAGATTACAACAGGTCTTAATTCTAGAGCTATTAGTACCAATAGTCAGAGGTTGAACCTAGTTCTGGTGTAAGCAGACAGTCAGGATATGAGGACCACACCCAGCAATCAGAAGATAGAAGCAATCAGAATGAGGACACTGGACTCTCAAGAAGTAGGAAGTTAAGAGCTGTCAAGAAACTGTCAAGTTAGTACCAGTACTAACTCAGCAAAGTCATATCCCAAAGCTGAGTGTCCCTACTGGGAAGTTGAGGGTTTTTATACATGTTACATGCTTTGGTGTTCTGGGTGGGCTATCACTGGTGGTAGTACAAGGCATGACATGGCAAAGACAGAATGAGGAAGATTCAAGGAGAAACTGGGTTGCATACCAGTAAACTAAGTTAGTATGTCATGGGTTGTTTATCTAGACCCCTAGACCATATTTCTTAGGTTACTGTGTTTCAGCATACTTTAGGTTATGATGCTTTCACCTGGTCACCATGTTTCACTGGGGCAAGTAAAGAAGAGGAAGAAAGGTAAAGAGGTGCTTGGAGATAAACAGTGTCACCAAATCAGTTAGTCCTCCTGAAGCATGATATTCAGGTAAAAGCATGATAACCTAAACTATGCTGAAGCCCAGGACCTAGAAATATAGCCTCAGGGTCTAGATAAGCAACCCATGACTTCCTCAGTTTATTGGTATGTAACCCAGTTTCTCCTTGAATCTTCATCATTCTGTCTTTGCCATGTGAGGCATTGTACTACCACCAGTGATAGTCGACCCAGAACATCAGAGCATGTAAAGTGTATATAAACCCTGAACTCCCTGTTAGGGGCACTCAGCCTTGGGATGTGAATCCAATGAGTTAGTTCCAGTACTGAATACCTGCTTCTTGCCAGGCATGGAGTTCTCATTTCCTCAGTGCTGCTTTCACTCCTTGCGTGGACAACCCCTAGAATTGCATGTCACATCAGAGAATGGGAGTCTCATATTCTGTTCTAAATAGGAAGATCAATGTCCAGTTAGCATTTTGTTGCTGGTATTGTACTGTTTTTCTCCTTTAACCATGATACATGATACATATGTTTAGCCATACATACTCAATGAGTGTTGAAGCAAAAAACCAGGATTTGAAAGCACAATAGCAGAAATCCTAGTAAATTCTTAGAAGAAAAATATAAGTAATTTAATATAGTCTGGAAAGAACAAAAGGGACTCATAACTAAGCTGCATCATAAAATGCATTTGTTTAGTTCATGACTACAGTTTACATCACTCTTTTTTGTTTTTTTTCCAGGAGCCTCGCAAACAACAATCTCCAGACACTCCCAAAAGACATCTTCAAAGGCCTGGATTCTTTAACAAATGTGTAAGAGGACCTAAGAAATCACTCACTAATCAATTTTCAGTAGTTAACAGAGATGATGGGTATTGATACTTAGAGTTTTTTATGGACTTTAAGATTCGATTGGAATTTTAAATTGACAAAATTTAAATTTATTTGGAATAACACTTGAGTCTTCTACAGTATTTCCATTGGAAATTCTCATAATATAGTGCCCAGGCATTCATTTGATAAGATGTGTTTCTAGATGGGAGAGAGGTATGATAAAGGACTTTGAGTGGGTGAGGCGAGGAGGCCCAGATAGAAATTTCAAGATGATTTTGTTTTTCTCAAGAGATCCAGGAAATGGGGCTACAAAGGAAAACATAAAGGACTCTGGGAAACTGACAGAGTGGAGATGAAAGGTTACACCCAAGGGTTGGTCAGTCAATAGAGAAATGGAGCAGGAAGTGGGGGAAGGGAAGAAAGTTTGCCTTTTCTCATTAGACTGAACAACAACTCTAGGCTTAATCCCCAGGAATTTGGCTTAAGCCCCAGGAAGGGAATGAACTTAATTATTTTTGACCCTTTTTCAAACAAAAGAGCTTTCAAACTTTGACTTTTAAGCCTCAGAGTGAAAGATCTTTGTAAGGAATTTGTATATTTTGCTGTAAGCAAAGCAAGTAATATATGCCAAGCCCTCTCAAAAGCAATTTAGTTTCACTTAGTGCCTTCCACATTAAAAGGGAACTGAAATGCCATAAGGTAGAATAAAGGAACAAAAGAAAGGGTATATGAAACAAAAGATGTCTTTATTATTCAGGTACTTTACTATAGATTATATATTCAAAACAACTTTTCCATTACAAAAAATCTGAGTCAAGTACTTTCTCCTAAACCCAGTATTTAACTTCAAATCAGTAAGCTAATGAAAAACCTTCTTTGTTCTTTGCAGTATTCCTCAGCCCCTCCTCCATGCCTATTACCCCAATTCCTGAATGATAGTTTATTTCTAAGAGAGTGCCAGGATCAGGACACTGTCAAGAGTCTCCAGCAAGTTATCCACTGGTTTACTATAATTCAGAACATTCTGGGTCAGAATATTCTTGAGATATTCCATGGCAGACATAGGGACGCAGTTTTTAGGGAACCCTCTGGCCCACCCTTGGTCCACATGAACCTTACACTAGCAAGAAAGTAAAAACAAAGAAACAAAAACAAAGCAAAAAAAATCCTGTTCTAATTGGCTTCACAAGGAATCCCTTGGTGGGTTTGGTCTCTTGGGTTTATTCTCACGTGCCCAAATCAAAAATAACCTAAGAAGTACAAGGATCTATGCCATCTTGTCTCTTTTGGGCAGATTTATTGGGTTTCTTGAATATATTCCCTTAAAAACACTTCTAAAATACTTGAGCATTTAAAAAATATTTGTGTGCATGTGAAGAGTAGACAGTACCTATCTTAGGAATTCTGTGTGACCACGAAGGGTTTTAGGAAGGGGATGGAATTTCTGAACAGAAGCAAAGCAAATAAACAAAGAACTTGATGAGCTGGAATCACACATGGAAATTTAAACTAAACCGTGTTGTTTCTTACAGACATGAGCTATTATATGCCAGCTATTAACTATGCTGTGTTGAAGTCATTTCCTATTAAAACTGAATTTGTAGCGCATGGAATAAGGTTAGAATTAATTATGTCTGTGAGGAAGAAGAAAGGAAAACAGTTTACTTGATTTAATTAAATATGACATAATGGTCATGACATTCCATTCTCTAGACCTGAACTGGCCAATATGGCAGCCACACATGTGGTCCCTGAACACCAGAAATGTGTTCTCAGTGCAAATGAAGAATGGAATTAGGTAAAATTAATAATTAAGTGAAAACCTAAATTTAAATTTTTAAAACTGATTCTCAGTTCAATTATTAGAAAAATTGTAAGTATGTTTGGAACAACTTGGGTGGGTATATTTTTCACAACTATAAATGTTATTAAATCAAAATATAGATCAGGTATTTCTGATGAAAGTGTAGCATTCTACTTGTGATACATTGTAAGTGCTAAGTATATACAAGACTTCAAGATAGTATATAAAAGAACATCAAGTATTGCATTAACAATTTTTTATTAACTACCTGTCAAAATTATAGTGTGCACGTATCAGGTTAAATAAAATATCCATTAAAGTTAACTCCACTTGTTTATTTTTTCACTTTTTAAATTTGCTTATAGAAAATTGTAAATTACTTATGTGGTTTACATTTTATTTTATGGACAGCCTAGCTCTAAACGGAGCTACCCACCTTTGAATTCAAAAGGGAGTCAATTAAAAGGTTCCACTGAGTGGAGAGGCTTCAAGGGCTTGCTGTGGTAACTCTGAGTCAAAAGTGAATGGTCAGTGAGAAGCAAGGTAGATTATGAGGCATGAGGCAAAGCCAGGTAAGGTCATTCTGCACATGTTAGTTGCCAAAACAGAAATCATGGCTGTGAAGGCACAGTCCTCGTATAGCAAAATCAGTTAAAGTTTGTCTTTCAGGGACCTGAGAGGGAACTCATTTAACTGTGACTGTAAACTGAAGTGGCTGGTGGAATGGCTAAGCCATACCAATGCAACAGTGGAGGACATCTACTGTGAAGGTCCCCCAGAATACAAGAAGCGCAAAATCAACAGCCTTTCCCCCAAGGATTTTGATTGCATCATTACAGGTAATACATTCCAAATCATTCTACCTCATAAAATTAAAATAAGGACTACATATTTTAATGTGTGCAGGAATTGATATTTTTAATGTCTTAACCAACTAAGCAATTTAATTTAAATTATATTAGGATTCATTAAATCTTCATGCACTTTAGAAGTAAAATAAAGCTGCCATTTTAATGTTTCTCTAAAAGAAATGTGTATCTTATCTGGCCAAGGAAAAAAGGCATTATCACACTTATTATCATTTCTTATTTTTGCAGAATTTGCAAAGTCTCAAGACCTGCCTTATCAATCTCTGTCCATAGACACTTTTTCCTATATGAACGATGAATATGTAGTCATTGCTCAGCCTTTTACTGGAAAATGCATTTTTCTTGAATGGGACCATGTAGAAAAGACCTTCCGAAATTATGACAACATTACAGGTATGATCACATTTTGAGTGGAAAGATAAGCTCCTCGGGCCAAAGGCAATAGAAAAAGATGAGTACCATTTAGGGAATACTTTGGGTAGGTTTATAGTTATCTGAATCACAATTCTACCATTTACTGTGAGCTGAGTTGTTTTCCTAAACCTTTATTTCCTCAGTTGGAAATGGAAGTGATAACACCAAATTTGTAGGCTTATTATAAGATAATGTGATTCCAGAGACTTAGTACAGGATGTAGCCTAGTAACATGCCATAAAAGTTCATCTATTGTTTTTTAAAGAGAACCATTATTGGACTAAGAATCATGAATTCCAGGAATGGGTTTTCACATAAACTGCCTGAACAAGTTACCCACCGGTACTCGGTTCCCTTTTCCTTAACTATAAAATAAAGAGGTTATCTGAGAGTGGTGAGTCTCAAAATTTGTTGCACAAATGTTACTTCTATAAAATGCTAACGTATGACTTGTGACAAAAAGGGTTGTGTGGTCTAATAAATTTGGGAACCATGCCTCCCTCCAATTCACTAGTAACTCTCAGAAGTCTTGCAGTAAGGAATACGCTTTCCAGTGTTTTTGCATTTAATGATGATGGAGACCAATTTCTCCATTAAAACATTTATGTTTCTCATATTAACAATGTCCCAATTTTTAATTCTTAAATTAGAACATGGGCTCCCTCTGAAATATCTTAATAATTTAAACTTCTAATATCTTTAAATCTGTCCCTAAAGCACTCAAACTTTACACACTTTGGATAAGACTAGAAAGGTGGCAAATAGATTCTGTTCATGGGCACCAGTCTTCTTGCTCAAAGGATCAAGCCACTATTGGGATTTGCTTAAGAATGAGGTGCCCAGACAAAAGGATCGCCTCCAAATTCAGGTACTCCCAGAAAAGCCCTTCTGGGGAAAGGTTATACCTTCTTTACTCCCTTAGCCTCCCTTTGTTTTCCAATGGATTTCAGAGAGACTTTGTGCTCTCTATTCTTCTTATCTGTGCACCATCCATCAGTTGGTTTGGATGAAGTTTTAGAAGAGCAGTTGAAAGATAAATGGATGATTGCTATTTGTGGACTTTTAAAAGTTTAAGATGACAGATATATGTCACAAATATCACTTATCTATCATGCTGCTCTTACAAGAGTGCAGACATGGTCATAGAATCCTCAACACAATTCTCTGGACAGTCATAATCAATCAATCAATAATCAATATTGATACATGGTTGAAATCTAGCAACCACCCCTGATCTCGTCCAAACTCTCCTTGTACAGAACAGAAAACTGAATCCCAGAGCAGTTAAGTGATTTTCCTAAGGTTCCACAACCAGTTGATAGCTAAAACGGATCACCATAATTTTGCCTATGGATATAGTCAGTTAATAGAAAGAATTGATGCAATATGTATTGTTTTAGCATTCCTTGTCAGAAAAGTTTTGCTCTTTTTGGATTTCCTAGAGCCATGCTCCCTTTAGGAGATCAGAACCCATAGATACATGTCAAACTCTTCCAAAAAGACATAGAGCTAGGCAACTGAGTGCCCAAATCATTTTCTGAGTTTTCCCAAAGTTACTCTCGGGAGTATCACCTGTGGTATAGTCACTTTTCACTTTTCTTAAGGGTACCTTTTTCCTCTCTTCTCTCCTGCTAGAAGTCTTACTTAAAGCTCAGAAAAATGGTAAATAGAATGTTCTTTCTCAGGGGAAAGTTGTCTTATTCTAAAATAAGAAGCAGTTCACTTAGAGCAAACAATTATAGGTAGTGCCATGGGCTGGCAGACCACAGCTCAAACTTTTGTAGGGCTGTTCTAGAACTTTGTGGAATCCTAGCAAAAAAGGGAAATCTTTAAAAGAGCTAATCTCCTACCAGATTGGGTTAAAAACATAGAGGGGGGTTTGAGTCAATCACCTATCTGTCTCCAGGCAGCACTAAATCTAACCTTCAGTCTGCTCATCTTCAAAAAGGAGGAAAAGAGTGTTTATCTTTTAAGATTGTTTGGAAATTTTAATGGAATGATTTGTCAAAGTATACAGCATGTGTTCAATAAATGGTAATTTTTATTTCAATTATAACGTGAATTCTTGATGTGTCAGGGAAAGCAATGCTTTCTCTCTTCAAGAAGTGAAAGGAGAAAACCCAGGCTGTCATCATGGGTCCTGAACATCTAGCACAGTAGAATGTGACAACCGTATCCTAGCTGATTGTTACAAATTCTCACAAGGCTCAAAGGGACAGAACCCCAGGATCCTGTGGCCAGTGGGCACTAGAGATTGCCCTTCCTTAATCAACCAAGGAAATCTCTTGTTTCTTGCTGATTTTGGTAGAAGTTGTATGGCCTCAACTTGCATGTTTATATGCTCCAAGACAGGATGGCCATTCAACTAATCTCTCATTTGTCTTTTCCCAGGCACGTCCACTGTGGTGTGCAAGCCGATAGTCATTGAAACTCAGCTCTATGTCATTGTGGCCCAGCTATTTGGAGGTTCTCACATCTATAAGCGAGACAGTTTTGCAAATAAATTCATAAAAATCCAGGATATTGAAATTCTCAAAATCCGAAAACCTAATGACATTGAAACATTCAAGATTGAAAACAACTGGTACTTTGTTGTTGCTGACAGTTCAAAAGCAGGTTTCACTACCATTTACAAGTGGAATGGAAATGGATTCTACTCCCATCAGTCCTTACATGCGTGGTACAGGGACACTGATGTGGAATATCTAGAAATAGCCAGACCACCTCAGACACTCAGAATGCCTCATTTAATCCTATCTAGTAGCTCCCAGCGTCCTGTAATTTATCAGTGGAACAAAGCAACACAACAATTCATTAACCAAACTGACATTCCTAACATGGAGGATGTATATGCTGTAAAGCACTTCTCAGTGAAAGGTGACGTGTACATTTGCTTGACAAGATTTATTGGTGATTCCAAAGTCATGAAATGGGGAGGGTCCTCATTTCAGGATATTCAGAGGATGCCATCACGAGGATCCATGGTGTTCCAGCCTCTTCAGATAAATAACTATCAATATGCAATTCTTGGAAGTGATTACTCCTTTACTCAAGTGTATAACTGGGATGCAGAGAAAGCCAAATTTGTGAAATTTCAGGAATTAAATGTGCAGGCACCAAGATCGTTCACGCATGTGTCCATTAATAAGCGTAATTTTCTTTTTGCTTCCAGTTTTAAGGGAAATACACAGATTTACAAACATGTCATAGTTGACTTAAGCGCATGACACACCAGTTCTGTGGCTGCCATCAGCAACTTTCTACAGTACATGATCCGGATGAACTCAATGCATGATGACTTCTTAGCACACTTGCAAATGAATGCCTTTCAAACATTGAGACTGCTAGAACCAAGCACTACCAGTATCTCCATCCTTAACTGTCCAGTCCAGTGGTGTGGGATGTGACCTTTTATAAGACAAAATTGAATTGTGTAACTGTTCTTTGCAGTGAAGATATGTAAATAAGCGTTTAATGGTAATTGTTACTCCAAAAAGAAATATTAATATGTACTTTTCCATTTATTTATTCATGTGTTCAGAACAACTGCCAAATAAAATGTTTACATTTTCTTTCATATCCCAAAGGTAATTATTTACAGAGGTTGTTTCATTTTTTTTGGTAATAGAATGTGGAAGAAATGGTTTTATATAACAGGGTTATATTTGGATCAAGATTGTATGGTGTTAATAATGGTCAAGATGAAACACTGATATTGACAACCCAAAATTTATCAATATGCTTATCAGCTGATTTTGAACATTCAAAGACATTTCCAAAGACTTTTTGGAACTCTTTGAGGTGAAATGGAGAAAAGAAAAGCAGGGATACTCACATATTGCAAGAAGACTAATTTGAAATAAAGAACAGTGAGACCTATTCTTTTCTGGTAGTTTCAACTGCAAACATTCTGACAATTCCTAGGAGAATCTAAACTCAAGATTTTGGAGTTTAAAAACCCTATTCAAGGACTTTCTAGATGTGTGACTCTAGAAATATCTGAGAGTTGAAAGAGATTGCAATCTTATCACACTTGCCTCGAATATAC
Source organism: Uropsilus gracilis (assembly GCA_004024945.1). Taxonomy (NCBI): domain Eukaryota; kingdom Metazoa; phylum Chordata; class Mammalia; order Eulipotyphla; family Talpidae; genus Uropsilus; species Uropsilus gracilis. Next base: position 55,399 of record PVHY01005870.1, on the reverse strand, counting down.
CTTATATAAAGCCTCTCAATCTGCTTAAGGATGCTTTACTTCCAGATACTAGTTTTGAGGCATTACTGACATGCTTCAGAATGCCAAGGACACTCATATTTGATTTTCTAAATCCCTGCTCCTGGATCACATGGGTGGTAAGCACCAGCACAATGTCTGTGATATATATATATATATATATATATATATATGCTTCTTCAAAAGCATTTTTTAAGAACCTATATATATATATAGATTATATATATATAGATATATAGATTATATATATATTATATATATAGATTATATATATAGATATATAGATTATATCTATATATATATCTATATAGATATATATATATATATATATAGGTTCTTAAAAAATGCTTTTGAAGAAGCACTTGTCCTCCTGTTATAACAATAAACTTTATGAGGCCCTTTGATCTAATCAGTCATATTTATTGAATAGCTATTAAAATGGGTTATTGTTCCAGTGTGGGCAGGGAGGAGAACTGAGGGAGTTCAGGGCACTGTCCTTGCCCTCTGGGGTCTCAGAAGACTTATTGGGTGGTTAGGACACAAAAGTCTTGAGGGTCAGTCGTGAATGTGAAGTACCATCTGAACTTTCTGATTAAAGTATCAAAGATGACTTCTTGGAAGAAAGAAATCATAGCAGAGTAGCTATTTGTGGCACAGTTTCTGTGTGCTGCCCACATGAAAGGGATCAGATCATCCTCCAACTCATTATTCCCACAAGTCTTTGCCAAAAGAGTGGGTGTGAGGAATGGGAGAAGGTAGAAATAGCATCACTCTGCCAGCACTTACCTGGCAAGCTTGAGGTATCCAAGGGTCACTCACAAGTCACACAGTCTTGGAAAGCATCACTTTGGAGTTGTACACAGGAACCAGGTTCCTATCACACAAGGAAGATATTAACTTCAAGGGTCATGGGGAAGATGACTAGTTCACTCTCAATCTTGCAGACAGAGAGAACTAGACTTTAAATATCTTACGTTTTCTGTTCTATTTTCCAATAGCACAGATGTTGCTGGGACACATGCTTTGTACAGGCTGGGTTTAGGCCCACTCCTGTCATGTACTGACTTTGTCCATAATGATTTAACCATGGTACACCTCAGTTCCTTCATCTGTAAAAGGACAATAATGCTTATTATACAGCCAATGGAAGGACTGAATGAGATAATGTGCACATAGTGGGTTGATTTTTCCTAGTGATCATAACAATATCTCCCATCCCACAGGCTCTATGAGAACCTTATCTGCCCTAACCCTAAGTCTGGGTAGGTCTGTTAACCAATGGAATGTGGTAAAAATGATGCAGGTTGGTTTAGAGGCAGGGTCATAAAAATAATAAAGCTTCTGCCCTGTTCACTGGGACACTTGCTATTGGAGTCCTGAGCTGCCACTTAGAAAAGCTTTACTAGACAAAGGTCACTATTACATGAGGAAGCAGAGGCTGTCATCAACAGGCCCAGCTGAGGTCCTTACCAACAGCCACATCAATCACCAGTCACACAAGGAGGAAGTTACCTCTAGATGGTTCCAACCTCCTTCTGTCAAGTAACCACCAATTATTAAGTGGTTACTTGACCCAACTAAGACCTTGGGCATTAAAAAGCAGAGGCAAGCTATCTCCATGGGACCCCAGAGACTCTGAACATAGTAAAATGCTTGTGCTCAGTAGTTAAATTTCAGCATGATTTGGATTGGAAAGAGATATTTTGACAGGTTGCACAATATGAGGCAACAATCACAGCAACAGCACTCCCCAAGTGCTGGCTGTTGCCAATGGACTCCAGACCCACAATAGCATATGCTTTGGGGATATCTTCATTATTTTCAATATAACTCACTGTCATTTCACTTTGAAAGGTTATCTCCTATTTTCAGTATGTTATCATTGTTCTTACTCTGTACTTTGGTGAGTTTAGGAATGTACAAATTAAAGAATGAGATATGCTCTTTTTGTCTTCATAGAAGCAATGACTACTTAAGTCAGCAAACTTACTCTCTAATTTACGTGGAGCCTGAGAGATGTGGAATGATCAGGGCGAGGGGGGCCTCCTGGCACTGGGCCCTGTCCTTGCTCCATCATATGGTGCAACATTTCAAAACATCTCTCTCCAATTTAAAACGGTGATTATAGATGAGGGAGAGACTAGGAATAAGGAGGCTGAAGAGAATATATGGTAGGAAGATTTTGCAGTATTGATCAACTTCTGAGAGTTGTACTCTCTCCCTGTGTCCTTCATTTAGTCTATAATATATAACTCTACCCTCTTCCTAGCCACAGGTTTCTGATCCAGGAGTGAAAGCCCAGTCCTCTGTAGCCCATCCTCTGTTCAACATAAAAGCTGAGCTACATTCAGCTTAAGATAACCCAGTCTCTTTCCAGGATATCCACAGAGGACAGTAAAGGCTGGATCAGTTAGTACAGGTACCCAATCTGTAAGTCATGTTCTTAAATCAGGTTCTCTGGAACCAGAAGAATTTAAAGGTGTGTTCTCAGGTTGTACCTGAAAGGGAGTGAGAGAAACAGTGACAGGGAAGTTGCCCAGCAAAGAAATGTTTTCAGAAGTCTAGCCTCAGCCCAAAGCCACAGAGAACTCCAGAGCACCAATTATACCACAAGACATGTCTGGCCTTGAGGTCAGGAAGATGAATTCTTACATGCCCTCATCTGACAGTCATTGACCAAAGAGTGGGGGGAATAAACTTTCAGGCTTCTTCAGGAGAAAATGTTCCAGGTGATTGAAGGTAACCCTTCAGAGAAGGGACACCTGAGAGCTATAATCTATGCTATAGTAGCTGTAGGATAGGTGCCTAATAAAAATATCCAGGTGGGATTCAACAGCACACACCACAGGCTGAGGTAGAGAAGTCACTGTTTTGGAGTGATCATGATGGCCTGTGTACCAGAAAAGCAAAGGAAGCTAATCCAAAAAAAAAGTGAGAAGAGAATGAAACAGAAATTCATGGGGGGAAAGTAAAGTAGAGGTGAGAAACTGCATAGTTGGAGGCCAAGTGGGCAGTCAGGCAAAGAGAGAGAAAAGAGGGAAGGAAGGAGAAAAGGGGGAGGGAGAGGAAATGAGCATAAGCAGGAAGGAGAGATAGTGGAAGGAAAACTAGAAGGTATGATGTCCCAGGTTGGATTACCTGAGAAACAGACTCTGAGATGTTAATGTAGAAACATCTATTAGCAAATACTTTTGAAAACAATGTGCAGAAGGAGAGGAGTAAAATTGGGCAGAAGCTGTGAGCCTTGATGAATTCCAATAAAAGCAGCTTTTCAGGGAGCATGAAAAGAACTGAGATGTCTCTTTTCAGCTGTCCCAAGTTGGAGCAAGGGGTCCAGATCTTTATTCCTCCATGCTGATTAGTCATTGAACATAGAGTGTTCCAAGAAGAAAGTATGGTCCGAGGTGAGGCTACTTCTTTAGCCATGGAAATCCCTAAGGTAGACAGACAGCATCCTTTACTGTACCCAGGCTGCTCCAACCATCTGAAATGCACTCTCCCTACTCTTTCCCTCAAAATCTTAATCCTTCTTATCCAGTCAGTCAGATGAGCTATCTCTGACTTTCTCAATCCATTGGTTTTGCCATGAGTAAGACTCATAATTCACTCTGCCTTGCATTATGGTTAGTTGTTGAGAGATTCATCTTTCCTACCACATTAACCACCCGAAAGAGCAGGAATTATGTCTTACCACCAAAAGAGCAGGGACTATGTCTTAGGTGTCAGTTTCTATTACCTCACCCCACACTTAATCTTCTAGTGCAGTCCTAATTTATAGACTCCTTAAATTGGTAGAAATGAACCACTTAAGTTCAGAGGTTTTAGTCTTGCTGTTTGTGATAGGGGTGATGTGGTGAAATTGGGGGTCCATGGCCCCACCTATGTAACATGGGATTGCACCCTTTTGTCTTAATGAGTGAAGACCTGGAGAAAGGAAGCCAAAGTCTCTTGTGAGGGGGCAGAGAGAGGGGATTTAGGAAACAGTACAGAGGAGGGAAGATAGAAAAAGCAACAGAACAGCAAGGAAGCTGGAAGACCCACTGCTGTAGCTGCCATGCACAGCAGGGGGGCAGGGAAGGAAGCTAGGCTGTGGGCTTCCACCCCCAGCTGGGGCTGGTGAGGAGCCCAGGGAAGCATTGTGACCTTTGGAGAAACTTATGGCCTTTGTAAACTGAACTGGTAACTCAGTACTTGGAAATTTTATTTACGTTAGAAACTAAAAAGCTTGGGATTTGTCTGGAGACCTGGAGAGAACTTGGAGTGCTGCCAATTTTCAGAATAAGACATCTAAAGTGGTTGCTGTTTTGAGTGAATCTTGGTGGTTCTGACCACTTCAGGGTAGAAGCAAAAAGAATGCTGGAGCTGTGCCTTTTGGATGTGAACCAATGATGCCATCTTCATTTCTTTGTTGGATTTGAATCTCCCGCTGCTGGCTTGCAAGTAGGACAGTTTCCACATTTTGGGTGCACATGGCTGAAGTACCCACATGTGGCTTTTTGAACTTAGACACTGAACTATGTGGTAAGATAATCAAAGGAGCCCCTTGTACCCCCATAACACTTGCTTTTTTTTTTTTTTTTTAGTGAATTTAGTGAATAAATTTTGGTTTTGCCTTTTTTAAGGTAGTTTGGTCTTGCTACTACATGTGTGGGCTAGGGATGAACCTGGAGAGTGTCTGGGTTTAAAGGCCCAGTTGCTCCCATTTGTAAGCTTATTAGGTTCTCTGTCTTGCTTTTTTGTTACCTGATTTCATTTGGATTCTGCAAAGCAGTTACATTGCCTACAGATAACTTCTAGCCTCCAAAAGAACACTGACCATAGATCACCTCAATAGAATAGGTTTGCATAGGTCTATCTGCGCTGCCCCCCACCCTCATCTCTTCTCCAGAACCTTACCCTCATCCCTACCCCAGGGTGAACTAGAAGGTAAAAGAGAGCCAATTTATTTCACAAGTAAATCTTTTTTTTTTTTTTTTTTTTTGAGACTAGGTCTCACTATGTTGCCCAGGGTAGTCTCAAACCTGAGAACTCAAGTGATTCCAGGCCTCTTGCCTTCCAGTGCTTGGACTACAGGTGCACACCACCATACTTGGCCATTTCTCAAGTAAATCCTTATCACAAACACAAATTTCAGGTCTACCTAATACTTGACCCACAAAACTGAGGAACCAATTTAATTAATCCAGAAAGAGTCAAAGGGCAAGAAGCTGAATACTAACACTTTTGCAAACTCTATGCCCTTTGAAATTTTTATCCCAGAGAGAGATTCTTATCTATGGTCAGCACTATTCAGCAATGCTCCAAGGGGAGAAGCTTTCTTAGCTGATGCTTTTAATAATAATACCCAGCAAAAGTGTGTCCCAGAAATCAGTTCTCTTAATAATGCGAGATGCTAACACAACTCTCCTATAACTTTTACTGCCTTGATTCCTTCCTCTTATATTTATTCAACAATTCTTAAAAAAAATTTCCATAGGTTAAATACCATTTAATATTTCAGTTTTTCATTGCAATAGTTTACATTTGTTGAGCACATACTATGAGTCAAGTTTCATATTAAATGCTTTATCTGCATTATTATTCCTTCCTCTGTGATTATGTACTAATAGTATTATTTTCCAAATGAGAAACCTGAGCCTTAGAAAAGCAGAATAACTTGCTGACTGTGGTACAGTCAGTGAAGAAACAAAGTCAACATTCATTTGGATAGTATTCAACCATGACACCAAGCAATAAAGTGCTTAAAGACAAAATCTATATTAAAAATTCAGAAGTATAAACTGTTAGGTTAGCAAATATTCCACTTGGGAACTTGGAGTGTCCCCTGTAGCACAGGACTATTGCCCTGGACTCAGCAAGCTCAAAGAATATCTATAAACCAGTGGTTCTTATTTTCCAAAGAGAGCATATGGGGAAAAAAAGAAGCAAAAGTAATCCTCTATAGAGTTACAAAGGAGCAGTGAAATATAACACATGCCTTACCATTTTTGTCTATGGGTCTATCCTGTTAGTGTCCACCATATTTTTTCCCTTGGAAAAGTGAAGGTAGTAGTTAATAGTATGTGTTTTGAACTCAGGCAGAACTAAGTGTTTATGCCTTAATGTGGGTACTTACTAGCTCTCTGACTATGGGCAAGTTAATCAATATCATTTGTAAAATGTGAAAAATAATAGTCATTGAACAGGCTTGTGGATTTAATACTAGCCTCCCAACCATCCCAGGGGCAGTTATTATTAATACCTTCATGAGGTATTTCTGAAGTTAGTACCTTGCCCACATATAGCCAGGATGTATGACCTGGGAGCTTGCATCTAACCATTCCATTCTGCTTTCTAAGTTGAGCCATATTGCAAAAGTGGTATATAGTGTAAGAACTGTAATCATCAATCAACCTAGATAAAAGATTTCTCTGTACCATCATATTCTCCTGTGAATGCTGTGAACAAAACCCAGCTGATCCTGCCATTAGAGGCAATTGAGTTCACCAAAAGTGAGAAGCGTGGGAAGTGGTCAGATGGGGATAAACAGACCATCTCTGCAGCATCCTCAAACTCTAGCATGGAAGGCTTCAGGAATCTTGGTCTGTGATGCAGGTTCTTAATTCTTAATAAGAATTAAAAAACATTGAGGAGGGCTGCCCTCTAGGAAATTACCTATATCTTAATAAAACTTGTTTTCATTAAAATGTGTTCAACATTTTTATTAGCTGAAGGAATGTTGTTTGAAAACTAGTTCAAGTTTCTCGCTGGCTTTTGTGTCAGTATAAGACAGATATACCTAACTGATAACACGCAGCGAACTCTTCACTATATCTGCCAGCAATTCATATTAAGAGATGTGTGCCTTTACTTTTCATTAAGTATATTTTGTTCTGGAAAGAAGACAGAAGTGAACTCAAATGAGGGATTCCCCATATACCTAGGTGGTTTTGGTCAGGTTTCCTCAACTGGTGTAAGTCATTTTCAACTAAAAGTGGTCCAGTGAAGAAAAGCATAATTTTATTTCCTGTCAACTCTCAGTGAGTGCATCAGAATAACTTCTTGGGAATGTTACTAAATACACACAACTGTTTCTCTACCCTAGATTCTGATCTCTAGGAGAGATAGTGATCAGATTACTGAAATCCAACTAAACTAGACAAAATATAAAAGTATATCTAGATTCAGAAAGACTTGGACCAGACATACAGATGATATTTTCAGAACTCCATCTCTCTCTGACTCTTCCACCTATCTTTTTCTCTATGCTGACATCTTCCTAAGCTAGCCTCCCCTTTCATATAGAAATTTGCCCACCTCTAGCTCCAAGGTGATTTCTGGTCATGTTAGCCATGTCCACTAGGAAAATATATTTCTTTGCCAGTTAATTGTAGCAGAAGTCCAGGGTGATGCTCCATGGCCCAGTGCCCATTTCTGAAGCAATTATTTTGGCTGAAGATAGAACTCTCCAATTGGTCAAACTTAGGCCAAACTTATGCCACATTCTTATCCTTGGAAACCACAGATGAAAATCATGTAGAATGAGAGTAAGATAAAGGTGATTCCCTAAAGTAAAAATTGGACTGCTATTAAAAAGAAGAGGATGCTGGAATCACAAAACAACAGAAGTCAGGAGCAATAGGTTTGGTCTCTATTGAGAACCTTTATTTAGAGAGCCAGAGCTCCTTGGAATAGGACAAACCCTTGGATGTCTGGAATTCCGTCACTAAAAGGCTTCAAAGAGCCCTTCCAGTTCCTATTTTGCAAAACCTGACAAAATTTGATCTCCCATCCTTGTCTATTATTCATGCTAATTCACTATTATAGTTTCTATGTACATTTTAAATTGTGTTCTCTCAAATATTCTATTTTAAAATAATATTTTCCCACGTGAACTCTAGCTGCCAATTCTGATTTAGTGGTCATCCATCCTGGGAGATGAGACCAAGAGTTGTTCCTAGATCATCTTCTGGTCTCTTCTTGGATCTGCATCCATTTTAGATCAATCTCAACTTGCAAAGACAGCATCAGCTGTCCTCTCTCCTTGCTCTAATCACCTTTTGATATTGACTTTTTCAGATTAAAATCTTAGAGGCTCCTCGGTGGCTCTTTTCCTGACTTAGTCAGGACTTTTCCTGACTCAGCTTTCCTGCAGGGATCTAGTCACTGACCATAAATCATCATAGACCAATCTCAGCACAGGATTGAATATATCACATTGACCTCGACCATGGTTCCCCAATCTGGGTGTCCCTCAGAATCCCCTAGAAAGCAAAATAATTTTATAGGTTCTGGGAACCCCACCTTAGATGAACTGAAATTGAATCTTGAAAGAATGAGACTTAGGTGTTTTTATTTTTAAACATCCATTAGGTAATTATGATGTCAATAACCCACCACAAATCCAATAGCTGGGACCTACAGAATTGGCCAAAAGCTCTGTAATGTGCTAGATTAAAGGATTACCAGGAGCAAGACACTTAGGTTTCTTTGGCCTCAGTTTTTATTTTCTATAATGTATTGGAAGTGGATTGGGTCATCTTTAAGGTCACCCTTCCAACTTTCAAAATTCTATAACTCTCTGTTGTAACGGTTTAATAATTAGTTTAGAAGCTAGATGGTATTTAGGTATTGGCCCAATATCACCACCTCCATTATACTTTATGACCTTGAGAAATCATTTTCATTTTCTATGCTACAATTTCTTTCAAAAAGACTTGGTTGGAGTATATGAGTTCTTCATAAGTCTAAGGTAACTTTACAATAACAAGTAAGCCTTAAGTAATCACTTAGAATGATCTGTTGAAGTGTACAGCATGAACAAGTGAGAATGATCATAATTTTCTATGACTTGGTTTGCTGAATTGAGGATCTGCAAGCAGCATTTGGTATGTCGGTGTTTGATGGATATGACATTTCACTGCACCAAGTGGGAATGGAGTATTTTTAGCACAGAATTCACCATGGTTTAGTAAAGAGGGCTTGTACTCTGAATGAAGGGTGAACAAGCAGATATACTATTTTAGAGCATAAAGATAAAAACCCCTTCCCCTCCACTATCACAAAATAGATATAGGTACACTTATTTTTAGCACAAAGCTTTAAGAACTTGTCTCTTTATCCCTTAGAAGACAGTATTCCATCTATTTCAATGGTTCTGCTAGTTTACACACATTCCTCTGTGTTTCATGGCCTGAATACTTATGTTTAGTAATCTAAAAACACTGCAAATATTGAAAGTGATAATAATAGCTATCTTTTTAAAGCATTTACCATGCATTGGAAATGTGCTACATATTCTTACATGTATTATCACTATTTTCTAGAGAAGGAACTGAAGTCCAGAGAGGTTCAGAAATCTACTCCAAGACATGTAGTTTGTCAATAGCAGAATCAGAGTTTACCCTCAGTCTGTCTGAAATCAGAGCCCTAATGATTGAACACTATGCTTACATTGATTGTATCAGAGTAGCCAGGTTAGGGTAAACCTTTGGAAGCACTCAAATACTAGTGACTTAAAATAATAAAGACTTATTTCTTATTCGTGTTATTGAGAATACTGTCCCAAGTCGTAATCTTCATACAAGCACTAATGGAATAGCCATCAGTGTCCCATAACTATGTGGGACATACCTAAGTAACTCTACTAGACAGAAAAAGAAACACAAAAAAGCACGCAATGGTTCTTAAAGCACCTGCCGTAAGAAACACAATTCATTTCTGTTCCTGTTTCACTCACTAAAGCAAGTCACATGGTCAAGCTTAAAGTCAATGGGGCAGAAAAATATAATCCTATGTTTCTGAAAGAAAATATAAAGAATTAAACATTTGTTAATAGTCCTGATGATAATACACTGATGTAACATACAGGCTGTATGTGGACACTGGGTGTTTTCTTTTTTTTCATATCTGCACCTACAATTTAGCAAAGTGACTGGTAAACAGCAGGGGCTGAACATATATGTTGCATGAATGCATGCATGAATATATGAATAAGTAAAAGAAGATACATTTAAAATTAGATGGAAATATCCTTCATTATATGACCAGAAGAGGTCTCTTGCTAGATCTGCCCTCACCTATGCCTCAAGAGTAATCTCTATTATAACAGTGACACTTAACACATGTCTTGGAATTTATATATGGGTGTTCAGAATTATAGTATGCATGTTGGAAAGTGGAATTCAAAGTTGCATTTTCATGATGATTTATATAACACTAAGAAATTATCAATTGTCCATACCACAAGGGGGTTTAGGCTATGGGTAGAAGAGTGGTAACTGATATAACTGATGGAAGAAAACTATCATCTAATGATTAGTAGAGGGAACACTTCAAATGTAAATCATGCTATGAAACTAGAAAAAATATAGGGAAAAGTCCATGATAGTGACCTTGGCAATGTTCATGACACTAAAAGCACGGACAAGAAAAGAATAAAAAAGTAAATGGGAATACAATAAACTAAAGAGCTTCTGCACAGCAAACAAAGCAATCAACAGAATAAAAACAACATACAGAATAGGAGAAAATATTTGCCAAATAAATATCAGATAAGAGGTTAATTTCCAAAATATATAAGCAATTCCAAAAACTCAATTGAGAAAACATAAAATTAACAACTAACTTTAAATAAGCTTAAGACTATCTATCTCTCCACAGAACAAGAACTGGCCATGTATATAAAAATATGCTCAATTTCACTAACATGAAGGAAATAAAAATCAACACCACAATGAGATTTTACCTCACATCTGTTAATGGTTATTACCAAAGAATGAAATAAATTATATGCTATTGTCGGAAATGCAAAAATGATATAAAAATGCAAATGCAAAAGATTCATTAAAAAAAAGAAACTAGGCCGGGCACGGTGGCGCGTGCCTGTAAGCAGCAGCCTAGGAAACTGCGGCCGGGGCCAGGGATCGCGGTTCGAGTCCCTCCTGGGGCCCGCAGCGAGACCTAGTTCCAAAAAAAAAATAGCTGGGTGTGGTGGCGCGCGCCTGTCATCCCAGCTACCTGGGAGGCTGAGGCTGGGGATCGCTCGAGTCCGTGGTACCCCGGGCAACGAGAGCCTGCGGTTCCACGGGCAAAAATAGCGAGACCTGGTCTCAAAAAAAAAAAAGAAAGAAAGGAAGAAAGAAATTAGGATCTCAAAGAGATATTGGCTAGGCACAGTGATGTGTGCTTGTAAGCGGCAGCCTAGGAAGCCGCAACCAGAACCAGAGATTGCAATTCGAGTCCTACCGGGGGCAGGTAGTGAGACCTTGTTTCAAAAAACTAACTGGGTGTGGTAGCACACGCCTGTAATCCCAGCTACCTGGGAAGCTAAGGCTGGGAATTGCTTGATTCTGGGGTACCCTGAACTGTGTAAGCCTGACAAAATAGTGAGACCTAGTCTCAAAAAAAAAAAAAAAAATCAAAGAAATATTATCATGATACAATCATGTTTATTTCAGAATTATTCACAATACCCAAGATATGTAAGCAATATAAACATCCATCAAAGGATGACTAAATAATGAAAATGAGATAGACAGAGAGAGATCACACATATATATATATATATATCTCTTTGCATAAAACACAAATACACATACACATGGTAGAGTATAACCCAACCTTTAAAAGAAAGGAAATCCTTCAATAGGCAACAGCAGCATGAATCTTGAGGGTCATTATTATGCTAAATAAAATAAAGCAGTGACAAGACAAACACTACAAGATTCCACTTAATATGTGGCATTTAAAACAGTCAAACTCAGATTCAGAATGTAGACAGTGGTTGTCAGGGGTTGTAGGGAGGGGGAGATGGAGTGTTGCTAACAGGCATAAAGTCTCAGTTTTGCTGTCTAGAGATCTGCTATCCTATGGCAGATGCTGCAATGTCAGCTAAAAATCTTGTCAAGAGGCTAGCTCATATTTCATCTTCTCATCACAATATATAAAATTTTTAGACAATTCTATCTTAATACTGAACTCCAGAAAGTCTCTGGATTTTTAATTCACCAAGTTCCACAGAAAAATGGAGGTATTAGTCAAAAGACTCAGTTAGGCACTGAAGCAGTTAGGCACTTCGGAATGCTAGTCACTTCACACCAGCAGGTACAACCCCTTCCAACACTGCCTTAGCCAAGAAACTAGTGCTTTGGTCCCTGGAGAAAGTGACATAAAGAGATTCCTGGTAAGAGTACACCAGGCATAGTGACATTGAGCATAGTAACAAAATAAAACACAGATCTTAAAACAAGTCTGAGTAACAAATAGTGGAATCCCTGGTCCTCTTCCCTAAACCTGATGGTAAGTAGAAAAAGGGCATTTTTAGGCTTCTTTGAGTTCATGAATTTTGTCTACAATGAACCTGGAAGGTTTCTCTGGAAATCTCTGCAGGAGGTACACCACCAAGTAAGCATATAAACCAACGGGGAGAAAAGAGGACAGGAAAGGGGGATTGAATGCAGGTCAGAATCTGAGGGTGACAGTAAAGGGCAGTTTCTGAGACAGTGGCTGTTACCTGGTCAGATAACAAGAAGAGCAGAAGGTTCAGGCCAGGACCTTGAGGGAGGTGCCCAGAGGAAAAAGTGGAGCTGGCAGACTATCTGGTATGTGATGTATTGAGAGTCTTTTGAAAGATTCCAGAGTTAATAACACACACACACGCGCACACACACACAACACTAAGCAAATGGAAAAAACAATGCAATCATTAACTACAGGAAAAAAGAAGTTGTGCAAGTAGAAAAAGTAAGCAATAATCAACAGAGACCAATAATTATACATTTGCAGTAAATAAACATAGAATACTGGTTTAACCACAAATTTTAATAAAAGCTAACACTCAGAACACTTACTATGTGCAGATGTAACTGTTTTCCGTTACTTGACTTATTCAATCAACATACCAACCCTGTGCTATCACTGTCCACATCTTATTTTACAGATAAGGAAACTGCAATATCCTACTTCACAAAAAAACAAAAAACAAAAAAACTGAAGCACAGATTGCATAGGTAATTTGACCAAGATCATACAGTTAGGATTCAAACCAAAATAATCTAGGCTCACAGCTCCTACTGCTCCTAATGTTATGCCACTTCATATACTAAGCATACAAGATGAGCAAAGCAGGGAGAAGAGGGGAGGTCAGAAGATTGTGCAGCAGAAAGCTAAATTCTCATCTACCTAATATAAATCAATAGATTTATATCTACACTAGCTAAAGAAAGAAATCTTAGTGATACACTATTTAGAATAAAAATATAAATAGAATATATACATAATAAATAGAATATAATTATAAAATAGATACCATTTAGAATATAAAAGCACATCTAACCACAGAGTAAAATGATTATCCCTTGGGCATGAAACTGGGGATGGGTAAGGCAGGACACCACTGTTTTATCGGCATTTCTTTCTTTGATTTAAAAATCTATTTTTTAAAAGGAACTATTTTTCCAAAGTGAAGATTTAAAGGGGCAAAATGTACTCCCTATCCTACCCCAGCCATCTCTTAGAAATACCATTGTTGGTCTGGAGAATTTTTTGGTCTTGTCCTAATAATCTGAGGTGAATATGTCTTGCTCATGTTTATAATATTTACACTGATGTAGATAGTACATTAAAGCACAGACTACTTTAAAGCACCTTCACCTGCTAAAATGGTCTTCTACAACAGAGAAGAAAGACCATATGGTAGGTGGATTCCCCCCAGAAGCACATCTCAGCCAACACACTGCCAGAGCACACTACTGGCTGGAGGGGCTGGAGAGTCAGTTCAAGACTGAGGGCATCTACATTGCAAAGTAAATATGGACTGGACTATCGGTCCCTGACAACTCAGCATATTGAGGTATCTAGACCAAGCCTCCATTATTTCCAAGATAGATAATTTCACCTCCATGAACATTTCTTTAAGGCAACTTTCCCTTTACTTTCAGCTTATTGTGCTGATGTTTGAGATTTCTGCAAAGCTGTCACTTCAAGGATGCCACCACAGATGAATCACAAAAATAAAAATTATTTGAATACTATCAGAACATTCCTACTGTTGTTAATTTGTATTATTAATTTTATTATGACATAGTATGTCATGTTGTACTTAGAAGCCCCCAAATAGGAACTTTCAGAATATGGGAGGACAAGGTCAAAAGATACCACTGTTTGACAACAGATTGAATGAATCAGGGCATAGTTGATGAACACAGACATTTTCTGGCCATAATTCAAGGCCCTTCCCAGAAATGACCCATTATCCATTATGATGGGTGCCAGAACCACTCACCTGGGGATGTTAGATAAACTCTACCTGGAAGTTGCAACATGGCTTCTAGCCATTTCATAATAAGATGGTTTGGTACCTGCTAAGAACTGCTGAGGAAGGAGAGTTGGAGGGCAACCTTTTGCAGGAGGTGGACATGGCCCAGCGGTTAGCAAGCCTACTGTAGCAAACTGCAGAATCAGGCTGCCCATGCAGATGGCCCAGTGACCACATGGCAGCTCCTGTGGACATAAACTTTGCCAAAGTCCTCCTTCAGTAAGTGGAGGAAGAACAGGGACCAGAGAATCTGAAACCAAAGAAATATCTACATAGCATCTTACTATAGTGTTTTAAATTGTTTTAAATATATTTTCTCATAGACAGCAGCATCCCAAATCTGTCCCTCTTGATGTTTTTCCCTGAAATCACTCCATTGGGCTATCTCCTAAGAGATGGGTCATTCCTAGGGGAATAGTCAGAATGGCAATTTGGATCATGACTAGCTGAATATTAAAACAGAGTCCTAATGACTCAGCCAAGATATGAACAATAGAAATCAACCTGAAATAATTCCCCAACCCTCCCTGCATGCCACACAGTTACCATGCCACATCTTTATCACTCATATTCACCTCCACACAAAGAAAGAATAATATACTCTGCTCTCCTCTTACCAGTAGATCTCTTACCCTCCTTCCTCTTCTCCAGAAGGTCAATATTCTCACTCAGGGGATGATGAACACTGCAAGCATAGTACACACAAGAAGAGGACCTACTTCATCCCAATAAAAATCATGGCCTTCCTTTCTTTGGTGGAGCCAGAGATGACTGAGTATAATTAGACTGGATTGCTCTTGAATACAGCAAGAATTACTGAGTCTTGCACATATAGTGTAGGCACAAAATACTTTTCCCTTCTTCCCTGTGAGATTCTCTGACTGGCCTGATATTTAAATTGACCAAAAATATTAGCAGGAGAAAAACAAATTTAGTTGTATACATACAGGAGCCCCCAAAAGTATAAAAATCAAAAGCAGTCAGGCATCCTAAAATGAGGAGAAGGGGTAAAATAACTGAATTTTCAAAGGGGATGGAGACAGTTCACAGGAAGATGAGAAAAGCAAATGACTGACAAACAGATGTTTGTTCTGCCAGCTGTCTTTCTGGTGTAAAAGTTAATGTGTGATAAAGGCTCACTTTCTGGTGTAGGCTCCATACATAAAATTTTTAGGCAGTTTAGCGAGAGGTAAAAAGGTTTTCCTGAGTCACCTGGATTTTAATTATCTTTCACATAAAACAATTCTAATGCAAACTTTTTGGATGGTATATTCTGCTCCCATCAAGGGTCTAAGTACTATGTACCACTTAGTACCACTCCTACTAAGTACCACTCAGAGTTATTTCTAGTTGAGATGACTGTTCCAACAGGACTGGGCAGACATTCAGTTATTTAAAGGAGATGATGACTAATTTTAATCAAAATGTTAAGTCTAACCAGTCAAAATATCACTGTCAGTGTGTTCCAGGCTTTTCTCCTGACCCTACAAGTGAAAAAAGTTCTTACAGTTACTCAGTTTCTCCTCTCCTGCAGTTTTCCTACCAGAGTCCTGTTTGGAGGGCCCCATGAAGCAGAATTGGGAGGAGAATAATGCAAAGAAGTGCACAAATTCGGTTGAAGGGGGGATGTCCAAATGCATGTCTTGGAAGAGAGAGGCTAGGAGCAGCTGTATAGTAGCACTATGTGAGGATTCAGGGATTCTAAGGAGTGTTTCTGTGGTATACAGTCCTCTCATGACACATTGAAAATCATGCTGCTAAACTGTGTTTGAGAGTGGGTGGCATGGCTGAATGGAGCAGCCAGGTTCCCCTCTTTGTGACAAAGTTGAAAAATAGGGCTTCACCATGGTGGGAGGGATCTGACAGAAAGACCACAGGAAAAGGAATAGGAAGTAGGAAAAGAGGCGGTGTGGCTGATGGGAGCTGGTACGGTGGGATGCAGGAGAACAGCAGGTTCTCGGGGTGACCAGAGTAGACACCGCCCAAGGTGAGCCTGGTGAGAGTTGCCAGTAGCAGCAGAAGTGGCTGGACACCCCAGAACAGTGGGCTAGTGGTGACTGGGAGCCATGGTATGGCTGGGCGTGCAGAGTGCCAGCTGGTGAAGCCCAGAAAGGCAACTGCTTGGGAAAAATCCCAGGGATTTGGGAAGCTCATTTTGCCTTAGTATTTGCTGGAAACATTTGAAGAACCTTGGAGAAGCTGAGGACACTGGAACTGAAGACCTCACTATCTTCTCTGACACATATGGTTAGAGGATACCCCAAGTGGAGT
Organism: Uropsilus gracilis; assembly: GCA_004024945.1. NCBI lineage: Eukaryota > Metazoa > Chordata > Mammalia > Eulipotyphla > Talpidae > Uropsilus > Uropsilus gracilis. The sequence goes on along the minus strand of PVHY01005870.1, from coordinate 38,814 downwards.
TGAACTGAGAGACTTTGACAGGACAGTGTAGTGAGAATGCAGGGTATGCTTTCCTCATTTACTTGCTTAAAATGTTGTGAATAAATTCAATGTGGTTATGTTGAGAACCTGATCTGCTTTAAAAGATGTGTGCAGGTAAGAACCTGAGGGCAAAAGTTAGATTTTAAAAGCACTTATTTTTCCTTTGGCTCACCGGAGTAAGAGTCTTCTTGCCCTTTTATCAAACAATATGATGTTCATTTAATGTAAGTGTTCTTTGAGAGTGGATTCTGTGAATCATAGTTTCAATAGAATGATGATAGAAGAGATTAACATAATTCTACCTCTTCCTTTGAATGAGTTTTGCATAATTTGAATAGGTTATGGAAAATTACCTAATTCAAAGATCCTCAAGTTACCAAACCAAGCAAACCAAAAACAGAATACTTATCAAAATCCTGCTTTTCTAAATATTCAACATCACTTATAATAAGGGAAATAAAAATCAAAACCACAATGAGATACCACCTCACACAAGTAAGAATGGCCTGTATCAAAAAAAAAAAAAAAAAAAGGGCAACAACAAGTTCTGGCATGGATATGGAGAGAAAGAGACACTCCTATTTATCTTTGCTGTTTGCAAACTGATGGAGATATTTCTGAAGCATGATGACCAGGTGAAGTAAGATAACCTAAAATATAATGAAGCATAGTGACCTAAGAAATACAACTTAGGGGTTTAGATAAATAACCCATGACTTGTTAACTCAGTTTACTGCTAAGTAGCCCAGTTTCCCCTTCAATCCTCCTCATTCTGTCTTCACCACATCAGGCCATGTACTATCATCAATGGTAGCCCACCCTGAAGACCAGAACATACAAAGTATATATAAACCCTTTACTTTCTAGCAGAAGTATTCAGCCTTGGGAAGTAAATCCACTGAGGCAGTACCAGTACTAACAAACCTGCTTCTTGACAGCCCTGTGTCCTCATTCCCTGAGTCCCAGTTTTCCTTTCTACTCTGCTACCAAAAGTTTGTGTTTTTTGACTATAATATCTTATACAGGATTTCAGCATGTCTTCTAAAACCTCTCACTGTGGCTCAGACTGATCTGACTGGATTCCCCACCTATAAACTGCCTTCATATTACACAGCTGGTCTTCTTGGTTTTGTTCCCTTTTCTGTCTTAAAAGGATCAATTTAAATATGTCCAATATTTAAAGAATATTGGACATATTTAAAGAAGAAAACAGTTGCTCAGTGTTATCATAGCCACAAGGGTCAACTCTGGTGCCCAATTAACTAAGTATTAAATTCAGACTTTTGGATTTACACCAGAGCAAGAGGCATGGGTTATGAATGGTTCTTCTTCCTGAAGAAAGGAAACAAAATGAAAGGGTAACATTAGCTGGGGAAAGTTTCCTCCTAATAGATAGAAGGAATTTTGACATCTGAGCTACTGAATTTCCTCTCTGTCTCTTTCATCGAAGGAGGAAAAGGGCAGAGATAACTGATAGGAGTTGGAATTCACTGAGGAAATTTTCTCAGAAGCAGGCTATGGAAGAGGGCACCACAAAAACAGGTCCCCATGTAACCATGGTGACAAGCGGAGGCAGACAGGGATGGGGAGAGAGGGAGCAAGGAGCCAGTGCAGATGGAGGGCAGGAGGGAATGCAGTGGGGAGAGCCACTCAGGTCACTGGTGAGTGATAGCAATTGTGTCTTGTAAGGTACATTCATGTTTTTAAAGGAAAAAAGATTTAATTTATGACTCTAACTAGAAAGGCAGGATGAATTTTATATTATGGATTCTTTCTACATCTACAAAAGATTCTAAATGTTTCTTCAGAGTTTACCTATTTTAACAAAGCAAGATTAGGAGTGAGCAGCAGAAAGTTGTGGTTGAGCTGGGGGTGGGTGTCGCAGTCTGGGAACAGGAGGACAGACAGGGCTCAGGGCTACCTAGCAGCCCAGGGGGAATCACAGTATTATGCATGAATACTGTACCGGGTTGCCTCCTGGTGGTAGCTGTTTCCCAGGCGAGGCTGAAGTGGTAAAACTAATAGGGGCAGGATGGCCAGATTTAACAAAAGAAAATACAGGATGCCCAATTAAATTTGAATGTCAAACAACCCTAATAAGGTGGCATCCACTGATTAAACATTCCTTGCTCTCTCATTTCCCTATATGTAATAAACTGAAGGAGGGAGGGAGGGAGAAAGGGAGGGAGGGAGGGAAGACAAATAAACGGATACTTTCTAATTACCTATCCACACTCCACTCCTTCTTGTCTCTTTCTCTCTTCATCATCACAGGAGTCTGTCTTCAAAAACTCAAGTCAGAACAGAGTCACACACTGTCACACTAGACTTCTCCACTAACTACAGCCGCAGACTGTCTATTCCTGAGCACTAATGTATCTCACAATACACACTTCTCCAGCTTATCCCATGAGCCTCCTCACCATATTCATTATTTTTCTTTCTGCTCACAGCTGTGCCTGCCAGTGGAATGCATCTTTGAACTAATGCTTACACTTATTTTCAGGCTCTGGTCTATGATTAACACATAATTATTAATACATCCATTAATTAAGTGTGCTGAAACAGGTATCAATAAATCTCATCAGAATAAAAGCTGAAACAAGTATCTTACAAAACAAATGAATAGCTATGCTTCAGCACATGCAAGGTGTTAGTGGTTTTATTTCATGGGCTTTTCTCATGTGCTCCATCCCAGCTCCAGGAGACATTAGATGTTCCAAGGCCCGAGTCCTTGACTCCAGTCGTAACCTAACACTGCTACAAAAAAGACCAAAAACAAGACTAGAAATTAGCTCACTGGCCATCTTAAAATTTCAGTTAGATCACATCATTCTGTTTAACCCTCCTTTACTCTCCTGTTGTATTTCATATATAACAAAATGTTCACAATGGCACATTCATTCTACAGGATTTTCTGCTAACCATGTGTTTCACTCCAGTCCTTTCTCACTGTCATCCAGCAATGTGCAACCCTTCTTTGCTCCTGGAAAATGCCAGCCTTCTCCTGCCTCACTATCTTGCACTTGCTTTCTCTTCTGCCTGCAATGCTTTTCCTGACCTACTCTCTGGAAAGGCAAATCCTTCTCATTCCTCAGGATACAACTCTGGTCTTGCCGGGGGGCATGTAGCAAGACCTAGAGCCAAAAAAATAGCTGGGCTACCTGGGAAACTGAAGTTGGGGACTGCTTGAGCCTGTGGCACCCCGGGGAATGTGAGCCTGCAGTTCCATGGGCAAAAATAGTGAGACCTAGCTTCAAAAACAAACAAACAAACAAAAGATCAAATCTAAAGTAAGTCATTCACAATAATTCACCACCACATCCTCCATTCTATTTTCTTCCTGACAATGACCACTATCTAATATTCACATTGATTTATCTACTTGTTTACTCTCCATCTTCACCCTAAATCAGGAGTTGGCAGATGATGGCCCACTGACCAAGTCATCCACCATCTGTTTTTATATTAAATTTTGTTGGAACTCAGTCACGTCTGTTCATTTACTATTGTCTATATTTGTTTTTATGTTATAATGGCAGAGTAGAGTATTGGTAACAGCGATAATAGGACCTCACAAGACCTGGACATTTACTCTTTGCTTCTTTGGAAAAGAAGTTTGACGTTTCCTGTCCTAGACAGTAAGCTTCATGAAGGTAAGAACTGCCAATCTTGTCCACTTGTATTTTCAGGACCAAGTAGTTTCTGGCACAGACTCAACCCTTCAAAGAATGTTGGCTCCCATTATGCCTCTTGTCAACAGATCCCCACTGCAGTCTCCTTGTTTGCCCTTCCCTCACCGGAGCCTTGTTTCTGGATATTTGCCTGCTCACTGTAGGTTCCTGCCATCTGCCACCTCACCTAGTCCCATCTCCTAGCTCTGCATCTTCAGTCTGGCACTAGTTATGTTCTAATGCTGAAAAGCAATATGATCACAACTAGTAATTCCATAACACAAAAGCTTCTTTTGATGTTTGTGTAACAAACCGTGTTTTATAATCAATCATCTTGTGACCTGCCCATGCATTTTTTAGAATCATAAAAAAAAGCATGACTATCAAAAATTTCAGTTTTCTACCATGCAGTTTCTTGATAACATATTTATATAGTTTTCCCCAATATAAAAATGATTCATACACATAACATGAAATATTAGAAATACAGCAAACAGAAGAAAAGGTTGCCAAGAAATAACCATCTTGTAGCATCTGTACTTCCCTTCTTCTCTTGTATGCTTTTTTAAAAGCACACTTATAAAAACAACAGAAAACCATGGTTATGGACTGTTTTCACTCTTGCAGTTTTTATATCACATATGCTTTGTAGGTTATTATTTTTAGCAGCTGCACGATTATGGTGAGCAGCTATGTTTATGAAATAGCTCCCTATTGTTGGGAAATACTCATATCCAGACTTTTATAATCAGAAATAATCAGAAGCACACTTGTGCATGAAGATTTTTTTCCTACCTTTTAGATGACTTCCTAAAATAAGATGTCCAAAAGCAGAATTACTAGATCAAAGGGTTTCTTTCTTTCTTTCTTTCTTTCTTTCTTTCTTTCTTTCTTTCTTTCTTTCTTTCTTTCTTTCTTTCTTTCTTTCTTTCTTTCTTCCTTCCTTCCTTCCTTCCTTCCTTCCTTTCTTTCTTTCTATTTATTTTTTTTATTGGCTCAAATAAATATGGCCACTCTCTTTTTTTTAAGGTGTGAAAACCCCTGGATGAACAGAGTAAATAGCTTCATAATCCTTTTTTCTGTGTTCCAAACCTACAAGAATGAGAGCTAAGATATTAAAATAGATATTCTTACTTGGTCCCTTCAAAATACAAGAGGAAAACAGAGATCAAAAACAAACAAACAAACAAAAACAGTAAGCAGAATGTAAGATTGGAAGAACAAAAGGTAGGATCCAGGCAAGCAGGAATGGAGTTAAGTATCAACGAGGGGAAACATCTGAGTACACCTCCTGCAAGAGGATCCACCCAGGTACGTGGGAAACAGCTCCATTCGTGCAGAAACACGGAAGAATGTATGCCCTGCAGGGACAGTGTCCACAGTGGAATGCCCTCCTTGTCTATATACCACAGAGATTGGGGTTAATTATCACCCCAGAAATGGGGAACTCTCAACTGAGTTGCAAACATGTGGATTGGCTTGAGAAACTGCCTCACGGACAAGGGATGTATGGAGAAAATTCTCATGTGGTATGAGTTTCTGAGGGAAAAGCTGAAAATCATACTTAGCACATGAAAAGCAGTGACAGTGACGAGGGAAATCATTCTAGCCAGAGGTGACACAAATACATGAAGAACCTAAAATGGACTTTAAATTGAATCTGTTAAAGTCTTCAAGGAAATAAGATACCACCAATAAAATCAGAACAGAAGAGTATTAAACTGAAATGGTAAATAATAAAAGAAGGTAAGAAATTATCCACCCCTACAACTTAATGCAAAGATAAAACTATCCCTTAAAGAAACTGTACTTCACTACACTGACAAAAGAGGGCGCTCTTGAACTAGGAATAGGAAAAGACTCAGTCGATGAAATGAAGCGATGACAAGGCATGAAATATCACAGGTTTGCCATACCATCCTGAGCTTGCCCGATCTCGTCTGAAATATCACAGGTGTGCACAAAGCTACTCTAATATGAAAAATAAGAATCAAAGCATTTTGCTGGTGAAAAGTCTGACCTAAGAAAACAATCACAAAACACAACATTGTAAATGGAATTAGTATTCAAAACAGACATTTGGTGGAAATATGGCAAAATTAATTCAAAAAGTCAAAGTCCAAGAACAAAATGGACAGAGTGATAAATGGTCGGTGGGTAGGTGGATGGATGGATAGATGGGTAGGCAGAGAGATGGAAGGATAGATTTATTTAACTTGGGGGGGGAGCAAAATCCTCCTACTACTGAAGACTAAATTACAAGTACCCAATGTAAAATAGACTCAAATGAAACTTTAATAGAGAAATGAGGAAAGACAGGAAAATAAAAAAGAAATAAAGTAACAAGATTCAAAGAGAAAGTAATCAAAATGGAAGACAAAATTAAAGATAATTATAAGAGATAAAACAGTGAAACAAAACTTATACTTAATTCTATAATATAAAATGAATAGATTTATATACCAAGTTCATATAGGAAGACTCAGCATTAGGATATTGATATTCTCAAATGTAACTATAGACTTATTCAGGAAGAAGTTCTTGTTTCTCCTTTCATATTCAGCAATCATTCTACCACTTTCATATTCAACAATCATTCTAATGCTGGATGCATGTGTTTATACACCCTCTAGACCAATCCTCTAATGCCAACTAATGTCTTAAAGTTCAATTCAGTGGTGACACTCTACCTGGAGTTACCAAAAGATTTCACGAGTTAATTCAGAAGCACAACACTGTCCTAGTTCACATGCCAATCAATCACAAGTTTCAGGTTCTAACAGAACAGCTGTAAATCAGTGTTTTTACAACCCTCTCAATTGGGTTCAAAATTTCACTTGAAGAGATCACAGCTCTCCAGGAAATACATCTACCAGTTTCTAATAGAACAATGGATATGACAAAGTTATACAGATGAACAGTCAAATGAAGAGATACTCATACTTGATCATATCAACATAAAAATGGAGGAAGCCTCCATAAAAATCTCAGGGGCATAGGACTCAGTTTCTAGGCAGGTGAACACAACCATTGGACAAATACCCCCAACTCCACTGGGATAAAACAGTGGAGTTTGGACCCCTGGCAGATCTCACCTTAGATAGTGCTACAAATTCTAAGATTCAGATTATGACTTTTTTTTTTCTGGTGACCATTCCCATTCAGGAACACAAGCAGATTTGACTTCTCTGGGCTTTATGCCAGGGCCAGGGCCAAAGATTACATATTGGAACAAGATCTGTTCCTAGTGTTCTTATCACTTAAGACATAAAAAATGGTTTTAGGAACTCTGTCCCAAGAGGTAGGAACAAATATTGCCAAGCTATCATAGACTTAGTATTGCTAAGTTGTCAGTTCTCCCCCAAATTGAACTATAGACTCATTCCTAATTAAAAATTTTAATAAACTCTACCATTGAAAACAATAAGCTATTTCTAAAATTTATATGGACTTAATATGAAATAAACAGTAGTTAAGAAAGAGTGATATTGGTACAAGAATTAGCTAACAGATTAATAGGAAAGAGTAGGAGGTCCTGAAATTACATGGTGAGCAGCTCCTTTTTACATAGATACCAAAGAATTTCCATGGGGAAAAGAAGGTCTTTTCCACAAATGATGCTAGAACAACTCAATAGCCATATGAAAGAAACTGAACTTCAACTATTACTTTATAGAACGCCTAAAACATATTTGAAATGAGTCAGAACCCTAAATTCAAAAAAGATATAAAATGTATAAGATACAGCAGAAAATATTCATGACCCTGGGGAAGGCAAAGATTTCTTAGATTGGGCACCTAAAGCACAAAATATATATAAAAAACTAAGTGAATTAGACTTCATTCAAGTAATAAACTTGGCTCATTCAGAGGGAACTGGAGGGAGCAGATCCAGATCAGGGAAGAAGCGCTCAACAGGATGGCGAAAGCAGATCTAGAGGGGAAGTAGCTGGGGCTGCCAGGCAACTTTGGTCTTCATAGCAGAAAATCAGAGTGGTGCATTTCCATGGCTACCCCCATCCACTCTTGCTCCTCTGTCTGCTCCTGGCCTTTGCTTCCCTGATATCATTCTTCTGAATGAAAGCAGGGACTAAGGGAATGAGGACACCCGGGCTGTCAAGAAGCAGGTGTAGTAGTACCAGTACTGACTCAGCGGATTCACATCCCAAGGCTGTGTGCCCCTGCTAAGAAGTTAAGGGCTTATATACACTATACATGTCCTGCTGCTCTTGGTGGGCTGTGACTGGTGGTAGTATGTGGTCTGATGTGACAAAGATAGAATGAGGATGATTCAAACAGAAACTGGGCTGTCTACCAGTAAACTGTGTAAGTCAGGGGTTGTTTATCTATACTTCCCAGGTTGCATTTCTTAGATTACTGTGCTTCAGCATATGTCAGGTTATTGTGCTTCATATAAGCCTATAAGCCTGTATGACTGCTCTATAATGAGAGCTATCATCTTGGAACCTAAAGTATTCATTAAGCATATGACAAAGACGAGACACTTTGGCTTTGTGACCCCCAAAACCCCCTTGAAAGTTAACAGCAAATATATTATTCTTACTGGTGCTAGGACTCACTTTTCTCCAGCCCCATATTCTCGTAGCATAACATATATCAGCCTCTCTTAGGGTATTCTGCCCCTTTCCTACATTGTAATAAGATACTGGAATGCACCATCAGCCAGCCCTATGTGTGTATGTGCGCATGCATGTGCACGCATTTTCCCTTGATGTTAAGGTTTTAAGTGTTTTAAGCATTTTTTCTTGGAAGATCTGATGATTCTATCATAAACAATTTTCTGATGATTCCTCTTGCCCACAGGAGCTGTTAACCTCTGAAGTTGCTATGGGAACCAATGTTTTGTTAAAATAAATTATTGATGGAGAGGAAAGAGGCTATGAAGCTGATCTCAAGGAAAAGCAAATGAGGCATTCAAAGATATGAAAAAGTAAAATGACTTCAACATATAAAGCAACAGGAGCAGCATTTTCATCTTCACTCAAATTGTGGTAATGGAAAGCTCTCAGAAAATCTACTGTGTGGGGAATAGGAGTCTCGGTCCCCATTGACAAGCTCAATTCATACATGTTGGTTGAGTGAATGAATGGAGAAGGGGAGGCAAGGATAGCCTGAGATGATGCTGGGTTACTGGTCATGATTTACTACTCATGTGGGTTTTAGGAACTGAAGGAATTCATCACCCCATGATACAATTCAGACATGAGACAGCTTTTCATCAGTTTTGTTCCTTAAATCTCAAGAGATTACACAATCAATCACTCTTCCACTTCTCAGAATTCTACTATCTGGGCCACAGGGATTTCAAAGTTGGTATTTATTAAAATATCATACTGTAAAGCAGTTCAAAAAAGCCAGCGGTAATTTATGATGCTAGGCGAGAGGCACTCTGTCAAACAAATTTAACCACTATATGCAGGTAATGCAACCTCTCAAGTATAAAATAGGATCACATTTAATTTTTAATGTCCACCGTTTGGCAGATGGGAACACTGAACTCATGGCTACATTTCCGGCTCTTAGTGGACACAAAAGTGATGAATCCCCATGTCCCATCTGTAGGCACACTTGCCAAAGTGTTAGAGTTGTTCCAACATGCCCACAGCTGGCTTTTTCCAGTGCACATCACTTTGGCATACAGAATTGAAGTCAACTGAAGTCTCATGGACTCCAGGTGAAATGGTGACCATAATCTTAAAAATGCAGATTGCCTGGATGGAGGCACAGCTCCAGAAATAACCTTTAATATCAGAGAAATCTCTCAAGGCAAGACAGACACCTAGAAGCAAGACTTTAACATATGACACTCCCTCTCCTAACTGTATAAACCCCTTTCTCTCTTCTCCATGCCCAACCCCTGATACTATTTTTTCGTGTAGGATATAAACTTTGATTTGTCCCATTTACTTTAGAATACATTCATGTAAATACCCCATTTGTATGTACTTAAGTTTGATCTTTTTTTCCTGCTTAAATCTCTAATGCTGATTCATCTGTTCATTCAAACCAAGAAGAATCCAAAAGGGTAGGGGTTTTCCCCTGCACCCAAGTACCCTTCAGGGACAGGATTGCCCAGGAGATGGCAGTGTTGTCAGTGCTGTCAGAACGGACCTCTTGGTCTATTTGGCTTCAGCTGGAGAGGGCTACCTTGCCTTGGAGGAGGGCAGCAGCGGACACTCATCCCCTAGTTTCCATTATGCAAATTGATATTCTCAAAAATCAACATCCCAAGGCCAGGCACGGAGGCTCGTGCTTGTAAGCTTCAGCCTATGAAGCGGCGGGGGCTAGGGATAGCGGTTCGAGTCCCGCCTGGGGCTGGTAGAGAGACCTAGTTCCAAAAAATAACTGGGCGTGGTGGTGCGCGCCTGTAATCCCAGATACCTGGGAAGCTGAGGCTGGGGATTGCTTGAGTCTGTGGTACCCCGGGCAACGAGAGCCCACGGTTCCACTGGCAAAAACAGTGAGACCTAGTCTCAAAAAAAAAAAAAAAAAAAATCAACATCCCAAAGATCAGCAATATCACAATTATTGAGAATCTTGGTTACAAATGCTGATTCCTGGGCCTCCCCAGATTTCCTGAAGTGGGTTTCTGGGGTTGCTCCCTATAAGTCTCTGTCAGTAAAAAATTACCTGAGTCAGACTTCTGCTCTCTAAAGCTTGAAAATCTTCCACATTGAGAATGGCAACCTTGAATTAGAAAGTCCATTTCTGTCCAAATAAAGACACCACAGAACAGTGGTAAGCAGAGGACATCCCTGTCTTTTCTTCTACCACTTCCTCTTTCCCCTCATGCCTCCCTTGGATGGACAATAAGTTCTCGAACTGGCTGATCCTAATCTCTAGGGGCAAAGTGTTGTGTGGATACAGATCTATCTAATCAAAGTTAGTGAGCAGGATATGCTGAGCACAGCAGGGCTTCAAAGAAGCCAGTCACTAGGAAAGATTTTAGAGTAGATGGTTTTGAATGATGGACAGTGTGTGCATGGGCAAACTAGGACAGTTTGAACATTCTTGAATAACATGATCTTCAAATATAGAAACAGGAAAATACAGGGCATTAGGAGAACTCAGTGAATCTGAGTTCCTAGAACTCAGTGAATCTGTGTTTCTGGATTTGGATGAGAGGTTCTGGAACATTCCTCTGTGGTTCTAATACAGTCTCAAGTTTCTGCTACCAGATGTCTTTGAAAATAAGCAGAGAAATCTTCCTACAGAGTTTACTCCGATCCCAAATGTATCCATACAATGTACTAAATGATCATCTGTCTGGAGTTTACAGTTTAGTGTTTCATCTGCTGGACACTGAAGCGTGAAACACACATTTACGTCTTATACCCTCAGCAAAGACAGTCTCACACAATGCTCTCTTCCCAGTGGAGTGTCTGAATGATATGGCATGACTTGGCTGCATCAGCAGCCAGGGCCTCTGGTAGTGACGTAGTTGAAAACTGTATTGGGCGCCACACTGCCCTGAGAGAAAGACCTGCAAGAAAAAATGAGAAGTATGAAACGGGCAGATAAAAAGACCAGCCAAGAGAGAGGTGGGAGAGACACAAGAATGGTGGGCCAATAGAGGAGCCTAAGTGGCCAGGTTGGGCGAAGAGTGAACTGATGGTGGCAAGACCACTGATGGTGGGAGAGTGGCCAGTAGAGAAGCAGCCAGTGTGAAGTCAGGTGCCAGAATGGCAGGCCAAGGGGTGACCAGGGGCTGCTGAGAGCAGGCCTGGTGAATGTGGCCAGACAATACCAATGGCAGGTCTGGTAAAGGAAGTGCATGGAGCTGTAGCAAGGTGGCGTGAAAGCTTGCTGGAAAACGGGTACCTGGGAAAGCCAGGGATTTGGAAAAGGGCACCATCTTGGACACGTATTTGGGAGTTTCAGACTAAACAGTAATTGGGGGTAAAATAATTGGCCACTGTGGCATTAAAGATTTTTTGTTTGACTTTCTGCTTTCCTGGTTAATTTTCCTTCTGTTATTATAATTGCATTTGACTGGCAACCGCTACACGTGGGTGGTACGAATCTGAAAGAATCTGGGCAGCAGAAGCCTCGTTTTAAAAGGGCCATTTTCTCCTTTGGTTTGGTTTGTTGGTTGGACTTCCGCCCCATTTGACCTCAATATCATGAACATGAAATGAGTGAGTTTTCCCAGATGCCAAAATGATGCCATAGCATTTTCCTCTCCCAACTTTATGTTGACATCTAAGAAACAATGGAGTTAGTGAGTGGGAGGCATCTGAACACTTGGAGCTTATGAAAAATGAGTTGGAGGTTATGAAGAACTTTTCACATCTGTGGAATATTAAGATGAAAATTGTCGCACTTGGCACACACCTGGTTAGAGCAGCAGGCACAATGTGACAAGAGTGGGGGAAAGGCTGGATAGTTTGATATTAATTTGCCACAGAATGCCAAGAGCCACAGTTGAGTTCCCTTAGCCCATCTTTCTAGATGAATATTATTCTTATTAATGAAGTCTCTGTTTACATGTTATGTTACCTTCTCAGAGAGGCCATTTCTAAGTACACATTCTGAAATCACTCTCCCTTCCTTTGTTACTCCCCATCATATTACACAGTTTTATTTGGTTTAGAATACCAGGCATAGATTTTAAATTGTTTTGCTCATTCACCTATTTATCTGTTTGTTATCTTTGCCCTCACTAAAATGTAAATTCCATGAGAGTTGGATTTCTGTCAGTTTTGTACACAGCTGTAATCTCTCATGGGGCATTTAATAAGTACTTGTTAAAATTACTATTTTTTATTGAACATTATGAACATTTGCTAATGTGTACCAGAAACATCAACATAAGTGTTAGAACAATGAGATTGGCCCTTAACTTGCATCATTCCTGGTCCCACATGGACAAGTTTGGGGATCAGGAACTATATTTGAAAGCTACTGACAAGTTCAAAAGAGAAAAAGACTAAGGTTGAACATTTTCAGAGCCTTTACCACATTCACAGCACAGGGTTTTCTGATTTGAAAAGTAAGGAAAAAATCAACAAGTCAGTCTATTTCAACAGAAAACCATGTGGTAAAAGATAACAATGATTCATGAACTTTACATATTAAACTCTTCCGTCCAAAAAAATATTTAGGCAAATGCATAAATTTCCCTTGAATTTTATCTTAGAAAAAAACTTGAGTAAGCCTTCCTAATGAATAAAAACTTATTTTTAGAACTATAATTATAATCTGTCCAGTGAGAATTTTATTAAAATTCAGGTGGAGAAGAAATCAAATTCACCTGGTCTCTAAGATTCCAGAGTCAGACAAGAATAAAAGAACCAACTGGGTGCAGTGGCACCCACCTATAATCCCAGCAATTTGGGAGATGGAGGCTAGGAATCACTTGAGTCCGTGGTTCGGGACTACCAGACAATAGATTGAGACCTAATCTCTAAAGTAAATAAATAAATAAAAGAACCAGAAAACAAAATTGTTAAACACCTACCTATCAGTAAAGTCTGCACACCACTGCCCAATACACAGGATTCAAAATTTTAGTTATCTGCATCTCTGGGTTTAATTCTCTTATGTTTTGAATGTCATAAAAGTTAATTTATTTGGATATGCAAATAAATATGCAAAGACAGAAATTTTCCAAATACAGGAAATCCATTCTAAAGTCTATGTATCTATACCCTGTAAAGTTTATTTTACCCTTCTGAAATCTATGAGTCTATACAGATGCTATTCAAAGGGAAGTGGCTAAATTATCTGCCTTTAAAAGAATGTTTAAAAATTTGGCTAAGGATATCATATTTATAAGATGGGTAGCCAGCACAAAGTAGACTACTTCTACTTCTATGCTGAAGCTTTCACCTTCATTCATTTTTCTCTCATTCATTTTTTTTTTTGTAGTGTTTTGTGTCATGGGTCTCATGTCGACTATTAGATAATGTGCCACTACTTCAAAGTTTCTGTGTTCTTACCCAAACCTGGCATAACTCCTTCATTGAGCAGTTATTTTTTTTAAATATCTGCTATGATCAGGTATTTGCAAAAACACCAGTCTTCTTGGAGTTTATATTTTACTGATGCACACAGACAATAAGATAAATAAGTAAAATACATACTGTTAGATTGTTACCTAGGCTAAGAAGAGAGCTAAGCTCAGGTATATCCCTAAAACATGTTTACACAGGAGGAGAAAGGACGAGAAAACAGTCACAGTAACATGATGATAGCAAGTTTTAATCCCATTTCATCTAGTGTAAAATCAAAGCCCATGAAAAGGTCCCAAGTCCTATATCAGCTGACACTCATCACCTCCCCAATTTCTCCTATCATGCTCTTCCTTATTTTCCTCCTGCCAGACCTCTTCAATGTTCCCTGAATATACTAGATATGACCACATCATGGCTTTGCACAGGGTCTTCACTTTTTTCTCCAGGAAGCTGCAAGGCACACTCTTGCACCTTCAAGACTCTGCTCACATACAACTTCTCAGCTGACCACCCTATGTAGATTCCATCTCTAATACTTTTAAACACTCTTACCTTGCTCACTTTTTATCTAAAGTCTGTATGTTCTATCATTCTCTATCATCTATTTATTGTGTTCATTGTCTCCTTAGTCTACTAGATTGTAAACTTCAGAGAAGAAAAATATTTATCTGTTTTGTACACTGACCAGTATATAGCAGTGGTTAGCATACTATAGGCATTCAATATTTTGGTATTTAAAATATTTACAAAGTGAGAGGATATTGTCATGAGCAGCCCTGGGAAAATATTATGAGACCCTACAAGTTTGAAAGCACAGAACTACCTCTCTGTCTTTTAATTTTTAAGGTTCACTAGTATAAAGAACTGATTTTCATTTTATCTTTTAGACAACAAGCCACATAGGTTCTTGAACTTGCTAATGAGTCTGTAAGAATGAGGACTAATTAGTGTGAAGTAGTCTGGCTGCTCTGCCCATTAGCTGCTAGGATCACAGAGCTGTTCCTCAGAAATGAAACTGGCCCCTCTGGTTGTCTGTCTACACAAGCTCAGTGGATATTGCAATTGAAAGAGAGCAGAGACAGCTTCTATCCCAGGGTCTTTGCCATTTCCTACCTCTTCTCCTTGCCTATAGGGAAGCTGGGATTTTGTTCCCACTCTCCCAGCCTGGGACCCTGGTTTTGGACCCTGGTTCATGAGAACCTAACTCCATGATTCCATCCAAGCTGTGAGATAACTGGGTCTGAACCTTGTGCTCTGGAAAACATCCTGAGCGAATGGCACTCAGCCTCTCTTTATTTTTTTTAAATTTTTATTTTTTGAGACTAGGTCTAGCTATGTTGCCTGGGTTAGTCCTGATGCCGTGGACTCAAGCAATGCCCAGCCTCAGCCTCCCAGGTAGCTGGGATTACAGGTACCCACCATCACACCCAGTTGCTTTTTCATGACCAGGTCTCTCTATGTTGCCGGGGTTAGTCTCGAGCCTACAAACTCAAGCGATCCTGGGCCTCTTGCCTCACAGTCGTCCACCAATACCCAGCTCAGTCTCTCTTTTTATAGAAAGTGATGTTCTGGTCACAAATCCAGAACAGATTGCACTTAGTCAGACTGGGTCTGAATTGAACTGGGCCATTTACTGGTCAATTAACTTTGGATATTCTTCTCAACCTTTGACAATATTAAATGTTATCTGAGCCCCAAAATTGTGCCGGTTCGCATTTTACCCCTACGTATAAGGAAACAGTTAATCTTATAAAGGACAGCCTTGCTCTTGCAGATTTCATGATAAGACCTGTCTCCATGCTCTCCAAGATAAGGATTCTTTCTCTTTTTACTGGCTTTATAAAACCTGAATCCACATTCTCTGTCTTTGAGATGGTCCTCATTAATGAAACTTCTCCCCATCACAAGAACTTAACGGTAACTAGCACCTTAAATATCCAATGCATTTTGTCTTATTTTAAGCCTCAGTTTTCCCATTGCTACAAGGAGATCATCATAATTACACTAAGGGATAATTGTGAGGATTAAAAGAAATAGCTATAGTATATAAAGCATAGTGAGCTCTCAGTGAATATTTTTGATGGAATTATTATTCTTTTATTTCTCTCCAATCTAGTTCTACCAGGTCTTGGTCCTTAGGGTTTCCTGTACTTGAAACCAGGTACAGAGCATCATCCAGCCATTAATGTCATCCTTCTCTTGAGCTGAGCTGCATCACCATGCATCATGCTGATTAATTTCTGATGGATGTTTTAAGTAACAAAATTTATTTGACTTGTCTTAGGGATTAGCCCTCTTCCTGGTAAGAAGACATCTTTATATGGAAATTTTCTTTAGAAATACAAATTTTCTTTATAAGAGGAGAAACATATACTCTATTATTAGGCATTTAGGGAGAGGTAAAGAGCTCTTCCTGAGCCTGCTGATTTTCAAAGGCCTTTAGCTCAAAATAATCCTTATGCCAAAGAGACATATTTTGGGGATGACATATACTGCAACTTTCATATGTCATTTGACCTCTACCAAATTGTAGTTTTCTAAAAGTGTATAGTGCCTGAAGAATTATCCAAAGTGCCATATGTTCTTCTCAGGTTAGTATATTTTAAATTGATTTAAATATTCATCCATTTCCCTTTTGCTTTCACTTTATTAGATAATGAGAATTGCAGAGTTTTGAAATGGAAGTGCTTTGTGAATTTCTTTCTGTGTATTTGAGCCTAAGTTTCACTATTGTAACTAGCATGGTATGTTACACAAATTCAGAGAGCCAATGTGGTTACATTTAGACATTTTCTAGTTATTCATTTGAAACCTCTTTTACTGTAAGAGTAGAAAGCATGGTATCTTCTACCCTGCATTATCCAAGAGCCAAGGAGAAAGAGGTAAATAGGGATGGGGACATCTCACTTCACCAAGATTGAAAATCTTGCCTTTCTACATACTCCTGTTGCCACAGGAGTACTAAACATGCTCTTTCCTACTTTATTTTACATGTGTCAACACGTTGGGCATTTGCAGACCTAGAAAGACTGTCAGGGTCTGGTAAAGCCAGCAGACTATGCATCAGCATTGGAAAATTTTTTTTTAAGTCCAGGAGACAATACTGGTCACCTGCTGCCATGATGTTAATGTGTTCCAGATTTCAAGCAAACCTTCAAGAAATCCTGGGAGCAGAGGCCAGCTCAGGTGAAAGTGCCCTGCACTAAGGCTCACAAAAAGGTGTTTACTCAGCACTTTCAGTTCATTTGCCCTGGTATCCCCTGGGGGAAATGTCACCAGGGAAGTACGGGCCCTGGTGTTCATCACCTTGGGACCCATAAGTGTCTAATGAGGATGCAGTTTTGGATTACTTACTAACACAATGATTCACTCTGCTAAGGGAATTTTTTAAATAAGTTCCTGACACTTGTTTCACTATAAAAAGGACCTCTCCTGCTTATCTAAATTTCATGTAGGTTTTTCACAACATACTGAATACCTAATTTAGGAAGGAATGACTTATAAATAACCTTTTATTCCTCCCTATCACTGGTCTCCCATGGTTTTTATTACTGTACTATTTCCACCCTGAAAATCTCCTTCTTCCATCTCACACACACAATGGCTGAAGTTTCCAGAATGACCACTTCTCTTCTAGTCTTATCACTATGCCTCCAAGAGACACCCCAAACATGGCTTTTCATTGTCTTATTCTCTTTCCTTATAACTTAGCCCACTTGGGGTTCCCAAAGATATTAAGGATTAGTTTTCAGAAAAGCTTAAGACCAGTGCCAGGTCCAGTACTCACCCTCAGAGGGAGCTTGAGCTGCCCCACGGATTATGTTGGGGAGAAGAAAGCTTTTCCTACTCCTCCGGGTTCTTCTTGGGTTGATCCAGTAATCACACTAACATCCGCAACATTACTAGGAGAAAAAAACAAATTTAACAAATTTAATTACATATATATGTGGTATCTACAAATAAGTGAGGGTTCCAAGGTCAGTGAGGAAAACAAAAACACATTTTGAGCTACAGAATGGGATAAGAGATTAGGGCTTCAAGGAGGAGGAGTGTGAAATAGGATGGGAAAGAGACTCTACCTATTATCAAAACCTCAAAATCCTCTTTTCCCAGTTTCTCCCTAAGAAGCAGAATCAAAAGCTACAGCACCTTGAATCTTTCACAGACTCCCTACACTTTATTACGCAAAATTCCCTGCTGCTTGCAAGCAACTTTTCTGGGTTCTCCTGCACCAGAAGGAAAAAGAAAAAACTCATACCTGCAGTTTAGCCTTCTTTGGGTCCTTTGCCACCTGCAGTCATTTTACTAAAATTCCAAACCAGAACAAGACTTTTAAAGTTGAGACTAATTTATTTTTAACAAAGTGATATTCTAATTATCTATTATAAAAGAAACATATAAGAAAACTCTGAATACCTCAACACTGTCCAAGCGTTCAGTCCTTTAATCTGGGTTCATCTAACCAAATGTCCAATCAGTCAGAGTTCATTAGCATGTGTTTCACACAGAACTTCTTTCCTTCTTCTTGGCGTGTTTCAACTTTTCCAAGCAGGTACTCAGAGGTATGATGTGTCTTCTCTTTGCTGTAGCCTCCTCACTTCAGGCAGTAAAAAAAAATTCTGAAGTACAAGAACCATCAAAACCTATTTTCTGCTCATGCCTGGCTCACATGGCCTCTCCAGAAACATTTGAGTTAAACTCAATAAGACAAACTCTAATATGAGTGTTCCAAAGGACAAACTCTTTAGCTTCCCGCAGGCACTTTCAGCTTATACTTACTAAAACTCATGAGTTCACCAGCCCAGGCAAAAGGCCCCAGGCCTCAGGCCATCTTGGCCCTCATGATTGGGCCTCCATCTTTCCTCCAAAATGGCTGAATCTCCCATCCTTTGTTCCAGCTCTTCTTATATTGGCTTGTTTACTGCCCTTTCCAGGAACAGGCTTGTGAGTTATAACACATTACAGAGAAAAACCTGTTTTTCCTTCTTCCTTCCCCCTTCTATCTTTCTGAAAGGAAATTCTAATGAAGGCCAGCCTTACATTTTAGCATGTCCTCTTTGAAATTTGCAAACCTATAGTCACAGGAAGGTGATTTCATTTTCAAGCTACCAATATTATTAATATATGCAGGAGCATCCTGTATCAAAAGGAATGCACGTGACTAGGAGAAAATGACTCATCTTCATATGAAGATCAGATACTCTAATTGATATAGGTAAGAAAACAGGCAAAACAGGATGCTTAACGAAACTTACAAAGGGGGGCAGCTGGCCTTTTAAAGCCAGCTACGCACCAGGTTCACCCCAGCCCACGTGAGCAGTAGCAAGATCACATAAATCTTAAGACGAGGCAAATACAAATTTACTTATTAAGAGGACAAAACAAAACCACTGAAGGTACAAGGACCCCTTTGGTAATCTTACCCACCAGGCCAGTCTCCAGCCCAAACAGCACATGACTGCAGCAGCCAAGTGCATCCACAAAATGGTGGCTGACATACCTTCAAGCCACGTAAAGAAGCCAAGATGGTGCTGTCACTCCTTCTTCCAAAGTGGGAGATTCAAATCCAATGAGGAAAACCAGGATGGCATCAATTCACCTCCAAAAGGCACAGCTCAGGCATTCTTTCAGTTCCAATTCTGAAGTGACCTGAAAGCAACCACTTCAGACATCTCACGATGAAAACAGCAACACAGCAACCCTCTTCAGGTCTCCAGACAGTTTCAAGCTTTGCAGTTCCAAAGTTAAACCAAGTTCTCAAGTATCAAATTTCCATGTCAGCTTACACGAGTCATAAATTTCTCCAACATGCTTCCCCAAGCTCCAAGTGGCCCAGGTTAGGGCCTGGGCTCTGCCTGCTTCTGCACCTGGAAGCCGGCAGCTCCTCCTGGCCCTCTGTTCTCTCTCTTTCCTGTTCTCTATTCTCTCCTTCTCTCTCTTCTCTATGTGTTCTGTCCCAGTCTCCTCCCTAATCTCCTAATACTAATACTATCACCTGGAGAAGGCTTCCCTTCTCCAAGATTCTACCGACCAGGACACAATGACTGCCATTCTAATGCAGATGCTGGGGTCCACAGCCTCCCAGTTTCACCTTCACCACAGCCCCCTATCATAATTATATATTTGCCATGCCATAAAGCAAAATGAAGCCTTGCCATCATTTTCTCTGATAGATAGGCTGCTTCTGTGTAATATCTTCAAATTTTATTCTTTAATTATGGAAGTGGTTTCTCAAGTACTTACAAAGCCTAAAAGTCTTAGCAAGACTTTTTCAGGTTATTCTGGAGAGAACGTTCCAGAGAGAACATTCTTTAACTTCAACAGTGACATAAATTAAAATAGATCTTTGATCAAAGAACCCAGTCAGCACCCAAACAAGCATGTTTCTATGAGAAAATATGGCCCAAGATCAAAACATTTAACACAGAACTGAACTTTCAGAATAATACTGTTGGCAAGCTAGAGGAAACCTGTCTTTACAATTTCTAGCTAGTAGCTAGAGTGCAGTGGAATGAATACTTCTAGGGTCTCTAGTCCCAAATCTACCACTCATCGCATGCATCCATCGCATGCAACTCATCAATGCAATAGGTATCACAATATTAATATCTTCCTTACCTAAAATTAGGAGAATGGGCCAGTCTTGTAATTCACACAATGTTGCAAAATTAATACTAAGTTCCAGGAGGTTAGTTTCCTGTTGTGAAGAATTTCGGCACTGAATGATTTATGAAAAATTTTGGGAATAGGGGTGATTCTGACACTGACCTAAAGAAGCCTCCTTCCCAGAGTTTATTAATTCAAGGATCACAGCAGAGGAGAATGAGAAATAGGAAGGGAGGGGAAAGTTGGCTGAGAGCTGAGAACTTACTGGGCTTAAGAACCCAAGGTTCACAAAGGGATCAGAGGGGTGACCAATTATTTTCTTGCTGCACAGTTTTCTTCTTCTCAAATCAAGAGCTATATTGCACTCTATACTCTCAAAGTACCCATTTGCCACAGCAGTCATTTGCCACCTGCAGGTTTTCATTAACATAAACTATGCAGAAGGCTTTTTGTTCTAAGGGGGAAAAGGCCTCCCTGTAGGGTTGCTTAAAGCAATCAGGCCTTTCTTTAAAAAAGAGAGAATTAATTGACTGCAGAAAATAAACTGACATTCTGCTCCAGTACTGTTGAAGGGAAATAATCTTGAATGAGATCGTAACTGGTTCATTTACACAATTTTTGTTATTTTAGGATTCAGTGAGCCTTTAAAGTTCAGGGGCCTCTGTTTGGTAAAAATTGCCCTGGGTGAGATGTTAAACATCAACATAAATGCACAGTCCTCCTCTTGTATTTATTACAAACATTCAAGCTGCTGCTCTTCATTACTTAGGGAACATTAAACTATTAAATGCCAAATCTTATTTTCACATTTCTATTTTAATTTTGCTAGTGTTCTCTCTCGCCCCTTATTATCTCTTAACAGAAACTTTTGTGATTGACTTTCATTAACCTGTTCACAGTAGAAAATATTTCAAAGAGAATATCAGGACACAGGAGAAAATTTCTAGATCCATTTGAAAACTGACAGATTATTAAAGGGAAAGGTCATATTTTAACATCTATATGGAGAATTTACATGCTTAGAATTTCTAAAGTAAAATCGGCAGACCAGGGATATAGATCATATGCTAAACATGGAAGTTAAAAGAGAAAAGGGGGAGACTTTACAAACAAGGAGAGAATGAAGCCATTCTCTGAAAGTAAAAGGATGGTTTCTCATATAGGAAGTCTAAATCACAAATGAGGAGGCCATGATTGCTTTTTAGTTTAGGAAAGGAACAAATGACTGACAAAAAAGCATAGCTTCTCTTGAATCCTAGGGTCTTTTAAGAAAAACCTACTGATTCTTTTGAGGAAAGAGAACTCACAAATCAACGGATCTGAATTCACTCAGTGACTCACTCTGCTATATGCCTGGAGGTGAGCAAGAAAGTGAAAGGGACCTCAGAATACTTAAAATGCTGTACACAGAACAGTGTTCTTAAAATTTAAAAGTCATGGGTTCAAGCCCCTGCTGGGTAAGATAAGGTAATCCGAAGTCGATTGAATGAGTGCACTTGAATAAAAGTGGTGCTAACAAAATGGGGTGCCAGAACAAAGGAACTAAGTCTAAGACAGTCCCAGGAAAAGCAGACTGCACACTCACTACATAGCTTTGTTACTGTGAAAAGTAGTGACTTTTCTGAGTGTATATCTTAGCTTTACAATGAAGATAATAATGTCCTGTAGGATTTTTATAGTTATTAATCTTGGCATTGCATACATGACTTACAACTCATGAAATGTGATGTAAAGATGAAATGTTATTGTTATAGAGGCATCGTCATGAAAAGAGGAGGAGGAGGTTTGTGAAGCAGTCAATATACACAATTTCCCTGCCTCTACTTATCAGTAGCTACCTTGGATTACAAGTCCCAGTATGCCATGAACTGGACTTCTTAAATAGGGAGCTACTGAGAACTAGGAGCAGAGCTAAATGGACCCGTGGACACATATAATATGGAAGGCAGGCACTTTTTGCTTTTCCAGTTTCAACTTGCACCTAGGAACTTGAAAGAGACATATAGAGGAGAGACTGAGACACTTGGAGGAGATAACTGGAAGAGACACACAAGTAAGAGATATATTGAAAGGATACTCTTGGGTCTTGGCAGAGACTATGGCAGCCATTATCCTGACTTCATGGATTATTTGGTACATTTTGAATGGATTATTTGGTATAGGTTGAAATCTGAATCACTCCTATTCTAGCTTTCTGAGAGCTGCTTAATCCCTTTCTTGTGGTTCATTGCCAGAAAATACCTTAGACTGGTGGCAAGCCTCCGGGCATCAGGTCCATGTCAAGCTGAACTTGTTTGGTTGGGTGTTTCCCAACCAGTAGATAGGTAAAACTTGTAGTTAATTGTTAGGTGAAATCTCTCCTTTTACTCATCCTTCTCTTCATTCTTTTCTTCCTTCTCCTTCTCCTCTTCTCTCTTTCTCTTCCATTCTCTCCTCACAATTTTATTAAAGATTTTTTTATACTAATAGTCTTTTATACTAATAGTCCACAGGGCTGGACTCCTTTTTGAGTATGCATCCCTTAACATTTGGTGTCCCTAGGTACCCCTCAATCATATACTAACACTTTCATAGTAAAGTTTACTGCTTGCTACTGTGTGGGAGGAAAAGTAAGTTTTTCTCTACCTCTCTAGTTTCTTGGTTGAGATACCACTTATAATAAAGAATAGAATAACAGAAGAAAAAATTTACATGCAGAAACCACAAAGGATAGTTCAGGTAATTGAGGCTGAAGGTAATCAGAAAAGACCTCTCTGCAAGATGTGCCACTTTGGTGTGTGGATAATTTTTTCAACTGATAGCAATCAAAGCACTATAGACTCAAGAAAAAGTTTTGCCTCTCCTGAAGTGATAGGGTGTGCCCCCCCCCATTGTCTCCTGTTTAAGATTACAGATTTCAAAGACAGGTATGCTAAAATGGGAGAATGACCTTAGCTGAAATTTCCCTTCAGGGAGATGCAGGGGGAGAAAGAAGTGAAATGGTCAAGGTGAAACAGGTTTCCTGGAAGGCAGGAAATCAGGGTATATAAAGGGTGTGCAAACAAAGAGGAGGATTCGATGGGATTCAGATTCGAATATGGAGACTGGATAGAGAGAGGTTCAGTGGAGGAGAGATGGGAATCAGCCATCTTGTAAAGATGTGAGCCATGTGAGCTTGGCCATGTGGCCACCAGGGACCTACAACCCTTGGCTGACCCAGACTGGCAGCAAGTGTGCTAAATGCAGTTAAGGAGTTTGCAGATTTGAACTCCGTGTTGGAGTTTGTTTTGCTGAGTTTGAGTTGTGTCTGCAAGAGGCCATGCAAAAGTTAGGCCTGAGAAGAAAGTGAACTTTGCTAGTTCAGCACCATGGAGTTCCTGCTACCTGAAGGTGACAAGGAGAAGACAGCATGGAAGACAAGGAGGAGCAAGCCAAGGGAGCAGCCAAAGGAACATGTCTTCAAGCATCTGGAGATGAACTCTGACTGGACATTGGTGAGATGGTCAGGACTGAGAGACTGAGGATTTCTGGGCAATCTGGGAAAGGACTTTGGACAATGCTGAGAAAGGTTTTGGACAATGTTAAAGTAATCCGAGTCTTACATGTTTCTTTTGTAGTTATTAGGATAATTAAAAATCACTTTGTTAGAAATAAATTAGTCTGCACTGACGGTCTTACATTGGTTTGGTATTTTGGTTGAGAAGGCTGGGGATGATGGTAAGAATCACGAGTGGAAAGTTTAAACAGTGTTTTAAAGTTTTTCTTTTCTGCAGTTTTTGGAGCTGAAAGCAGAGAGCAGCTGGCTGGCTTTTGCATATCAATGGTAAAGGTGATCAGTGAAAATGCTAATGAAGAGTGTGTAGCCTGCTTTGTAGAGAGAAGCAGGCAGATAGGTGTAAAACAGTTAAAGTCAGAAAGTCTTCTTTATACCCTGTTTCAGAAGTACCTGAAGAATTTACAGGGGGCATACCCATTCTGAGAGTATTTTCAGAAATAGTCATGACCCATCTGTATGTAAGGCCAAATATTTCACTGTAGACTATTTATTCTTCTTATAGTCATATGAATTGATCTCCCCCCACCTTTAAGTCCCCACCCTTATCCAATTCCTTAGCTCAGAAAAGTATATAGACCTTACTTTACCATTATGTCCTTGAACCTCTCATATCTGTGAGCTACTCATACATAAAATATTAAATTTGTTTTTTTTGTCTTCTGTTAATCTAGCTATTTATGGGTTTGTCTCAATTAAGAACCTATAAAGATACAGAAAATGTTTTCTTCCTCCAATAAAATGTACATGCCATTTTGAGCAAGGGAATGAGATAAGTTCTGGGCTTCTAGGGGGAAAGAAGGTATATCACATATCATGGGAAGAAAGACTAGATGTTCCATAATCAGGTATTTACTTAGTCATACAGATAAGCTATTCAGATAAAAGTTATCTCTGTAAGTGTTCTCTTCCTGAAAGATCCCTTATCTAAATGATAAAAGCTTATTTGCAGTTCAAAATAACCCAGGTGTCAAAGTAACATATTTTAGGGAGGATTTTTTTGAACCTCTTCACTCCAGAGAGACTGAATATACAATGGGTAATGGAAAGACCATATTTATAAAATAGAACTCTGACCTACAACCTGCCCAGGACTCCACAAACTATCCAAGAAGTCAACTCATTATCCACAATAAGCAATCTAAAAATTCAACCTGTAGTAAGTCAGACTTGCAAGAAGCCCATGTACTACCTCCAAGGATGAGCCAAGAAGCTAAACATAGATAGCCATGAGATCAAAGCAGTCAGGATTGATAAATAAGTGACAGCTTCTCTAATTTCTATCCCTGTTTCCAACTGAGAACCAATTAGAGAAAATCAGTATGTATCCCAAATTAATCATATAGGATGTTTCAATTTTAGTTACCTGACTTGCAGCTTTCTCAAGCCACCAGCCTTCAAACAAACCACACTTGAATATTTCCTTTTTTTCCAATAAAAAGTTTTCCGGTCTTCTGCCTAATGAATATTGGTGGCTGACTCCCTTACTACAGTAATTTCTGATGACATAGACTTTGCTTTTCTCATTTGGTTAACCTTCATGTATTTCCATGTTCAATGTTTATATATAAGGACCTGGGGGTCACAGAATATTGAATGGAACTTCTCCAGTTTTCTTGCAATTGTCACTAAAGTCTTAAAGTTGAGGGAAACTGATGCTAAGCAGATCCATAGGACTAAGAAGAACCAAACAGATCCTGCTAGCATTATATCATGATTCCTTACAGAGTAAAATCACTCAAGGAGCAGTAGTATTACTCTAGAGAAATTATGCTAATGCTTCTCAAGCAAGGATATATGCATTTCCTATGAAGCAATTTGATTCTACAAAAATAAGCAGAATGTACGTTGCTTCACTGGTACCCAGGGCAAGCAACTGCCTGCTGCTAAGTCTAGAAAGAGCTGAAAGTGGTAGTCAGATAGGTAATGGTAGATGTTATTTAGCCTTAGGTGCATGTTTATAATGAAGACTACATTCTCCATCCTCACTTAACACCTAGATTAATTGTTTTGGATCATTAGATTGCTTTGGATCATAAGATGAGCAGCAATATCATAAGATCCTGCAAGTTCTCTCTTTCCCTGCAAAAACTTTTATCTTTAGTTCCTCATCTGTGTTCTCCAATTATACTGTATGTATAAGCAGAATAGGAAGAAGGAAGAGGGTATACCATGTCCCCTTCCCCAGTGAGGTCCCTCGGTCACACCCACGTTGCGGAGGAAAGAGGGCTGCATTGAATGTGAAATCAAAGCTTCTCGTTGGACTAAGCTAGGCTACACTTTTTAATACCTGAGCAAGACTATGAGACTCTGGAATCTACCTACAGTGTCACTAAGAAAGTAAGTTTGCTTATAAATGCAAACAAGACTGAAGCAACTGAACATTTTGTGATCGATGGTGACACCTACTGGCAAAAATTGATATTAAACACTTGGCCTGTTTTGGAGAGAGATTTTGGAAAAAGGTTTTGTCAACATTTATCGAGGAAAATCCCTCTAATGCTGCATGGTGAGTCACTTTTCAACAAAAGCCCACAAAAGGTGTTACACTCAGGTACAAGAACAAGTACAACAAAGCTGGTGGGATCACATGAGGAGGTCAAGTTAGGGTGAAGGCAGAGAGAGGCAGGACCCAGGACCCATATAATTGACATGGTCTGTGGGTGGAGTACTTTGGGTTCCCTGGGCTAAAGTCAAATTGGTCAGTGTGAACCAAAAAGAGTGGGGTTTTGTTAAGCCCCACAAGGATCTTTCATAAGTGAATGTACAAGAGGAAGGTACTAGGAAATCACTAATCATAGGGGCTTTTGGGGAAGGAACAGGAACTTATATTTCCTTGTAATTCTGTATGTTGTTGTCTAGGACATGAGCTTTTATGAGGAGATAGTGTCAACTCAAGACTCATGCAGGCAGCTTGGTCAAAGAAAATGGAAGTTTAGAAAAATGCATGATTTATATAGTGCCATAACACCACTGAGTCACTTAAACTCTACAAAACTTTCCCCAGAAGCCTAAAATACCACCTCCCCTTTTGCTTCATTAGTCAGACTCAATCATATGGAGACCCCTAACTGGAAGAGAAGTTGAGCATTTGTCTTTTTCAGTCTCACAGTTAATGGAAAAATGAATTGGGAAATCTTTGTAGGCAGTTAATCAGTAGTGATGACCACAGATAGTAAACCCATGACCCAGACTAGCAGGTGAGCATATTCCAGCCTGCTAATCACAGGACAGGTGAATGGGTCGATGGATAGACATTTGGCCCTACATGGTTCCTTGAAAGTCAAAAATACTGCCACCATTTGCAAGGACTCTACCAGAGAATATCAACACAGAGGAAGCAACAATGAGAGGTAAAGGGATGCATATTCCTGTAGACCACATTTGAATGTCTTATTACTGGCATGCCCAAAGCTATACTACTTGGACGTGCCAGTAACATGAGCCAATCCCTAGCCCATTAACATTTAGTAAGCCCCAATGAACTGTGCTTCTCAGGACTCACATCTTGTGTAATCCCTGTCCATGTATCTGGGCTGGCCCTCTGCCTTACTTTAACCAATAAACTCTGGTAAAAATAATATTATGAAATGGCTGTGCCTATGCCTTAAGATTTTATCTTTTGCACTCTTGGAAACCAGCCACTGTATATGAAGTCCAACTACCCTGAGACTATAATACTATAAGGAAGTCCAGGCCAAACATGTAGAAGAGCCAGAGGGAAGAAAACAGAGTAACCCTGCTGTGTTAGGTTATCCAGAAAAAACAGAAACAAAAAATAGGATATGTTAAGGGATATGAAAAGAGATTATAAGGGACTGGCTCATATAATTATCAAGACAGAGTAGCCCCTTTATCTGTATGCAAGCTGGAGATCCAAGGAAGCCAGTGGTGTCATTCCAGTTCAAACCAGGTTTCAGAACCAGGGGTGACCATCCCCATGCTTAGCTGAGTCTAGGGGCCACAGTGAAGGTGTGTCAGGATCATTCTGCCAGATTACTATAGTTATCTCTAGTCTGAGGTCTTGCTTCTTGCTCTTCTCTGAACTCAGAACTCCAAACCTACTAATTTTCTGCTCTTTTGCCCTCACTGGGTTTTAATGGAGAGAAGAGGCTCAGGTTGCTTTAAGCCTCTAAATTATAACTCCAAAACTTTTCAAGAATTTTTGTTCTTCCCCCTCTCCTTGTTGAAGCAAGATGCCTAGTGTGGGGGAAAGGGAGTAAAGGGGGTGGGAACAGGGTGAACTGTTCCTCTCTTAGGAATAAGTAGAACCAAAGTAAACCCTTGCCTTGAGGTCAGAGTAAGTTTATCTAGTTTGGGGATGGAAGGTAGAGAGGAGGTGGGAAGAAAGAAAGGAAGGAATAAGAATAAACAAAACAAAACAAAAAACAGGAATAAACAAAAAATCTTAAAGGGGCCGGACATGGTGGCTCGTGCTTGTAAGCTTCAGCCTATGAAGCGGCCGGGGCTAGGGATCGCAGTTCGAGTCCCGCCTGGAGCCCGTAGCGAGACCTAGTTCCAAAAAAATAGCTGGGTGTGGTGGCGCGCGCCTGTCATCCCAGCTGCCTGGGAAGCTGAGGCTGGGGATTGCTTGAGTCTGTGGTACCCCGGGCAACGAGAGCCTGCGGTTCCACAGGCAAAACTAGCAAGACCTAGTCTCAAAAAAAAAAAAAAAAAAAAAATCTTAAAGGCCTTTCTTTGATGACACAAGTCTAGAAAGGTCCATGTAAGGGAGTTTCAGGCAAAGAGAGAAGCATGTAACATCTTGTTTTCAAAGAACTAGAGTGAATCAAGTCAACCAGAAGAGGTTTCGTTTGTTTGTATGTTCTTAATGCCATTAAAGGACTAACCCTTGAAAATAACTGAAACTCACCATTTCTAGTTAACTAAAATATAATCTATACTCCATGTTATTATTTTTCTTTCCCAGTCTTGAACAGCATCAGGAGCCATTTTGAACACCATTTCTTTAACAGAAACTTACTAGAGTATTTGCCCTTTCTCAGTGACCTCGGTCACAGTGAATTGCTCACCCATGAGAGTGGACTCCTAGCAACCTTATTTGTAATAGATGATCCTTGGCAATTATAAATTAGATCAGTGGAGACATCTGGCTCAGTGTGAACCAATCAGATTTGACCCTGGAAATTAAATTTGGCAGCTAAGCAACAGCTTCTTATTCTCAGGATGCAGCTGGAACTGAGTGATACATAACCCTAGGAGCTAAGAGACTTTTCTTCTACTGAACAGAAAAGTGAAGGAAGAGAAGAAAGAAACAGATGGTCAGGGAGATCTAGCATCAAGGAACCATCTGGCTCCAGAGAGATAGAGGGAGGAATTTTATAGGGTGGCCTTACGTCCTAGTGGCAGTCCTGCACTTATGTTCCTACTCTGTATATCCTTACATACATGCCTCCTCCACCTGTTCTTTCTGCAGCTAGTTTGAGTCTCATACCTGACAAGAAAGTGTTCGAAGATAAGGAACATTTGTATTCCCCCGTGTGCTGTAGGGTAGTCAATAACTGCTATATATCCATGTAGAAGTGTTTTAGGACCTCCAGTTAAGACTACTTCCTGCTCAATGATATGGTACTATATATAGAAAACCCTAAAGACATGACCAAAAAGCAATTAGAAACAATGAATACAGAAAAATGTTTAAACTACAAAATTAACACATATAGACCTATCACATTTTTATATAGACAATATCAAAAGAAAAAGAAATTAATAAAATAATTTCATTCACAACCACCTCAAAAATTAAATTATTAGCCACTAACATAAACAAGGAAGCTAAGTACCTATACAATGAAAACTATTACACATTATTAAAGGATTTAAGTTATGACATAAGGAGATGGAAAGACATTTGATGCTCATGGACAGGGATAACTAATATAATCAAAATGACTAGTATTCCAAAGTAGTTTACAAATGTATCACAATCAAAATACCAAGCTTTTCCTAACAGAAATTGAGCAAAAAAATTGAGATATATATGAAGCCATAAAAAAACCTTGAATAGCGAAAGTAATCTGTAGAAAAATGAAGGCATCACAATACCTGACTTCAAAATGCACCATAAGCAATAATAATTGAAACAACATGGTATTACCATAAAAATAGAGACATTGATCAAGGGAACAGAATTAATATTCCAGAAATAAATTCATGCATATAAAACTAATGATATAGGAGACAGCATAAAATGGGGAAAGAAGAGTCTCTTTAACAAATGGTATTGGGAAAATTGAATGGCCACATACAAAAGAATGAAGATGGGTGATGCTCTCATTTCATGAACAAAATAAAATGCAGATAGACTAAAGACTTGAATATAAGACCTATAAAAATAAAATATATAGAAGAAAACACTGGCAGTAGGTTTCATGTTACCAATAGTAGAGATCTTTTTTGAGACTTAGTCCCTATGACAAGGGAAATAAAAGCAAACTAAGCACTGACAAATTAGAAATATTTAATACAGCAAGCAAAAATGTAAGTCAATTTTTTTTAATTCTTACTTAAAAGTTAGGAACAAGACAAAAATATCCTGTCACCATTTTTGTATAACTTGGGTTTTGGTTACAGCTATCAGACAAAAACAGAAAATAAAGAGAATTCAAGTTGGAAAAGAAATGAAATAATCACTATTTACACATACTGTGATATTAAAGATAGAAAACTTTTGATACTCCACAGAAAAACTATTACAAATAGTTTTGTGACTTAAAGAATGCAGCAAAGTGGCATCTTGTAAAGTCAACATAGAAAAATATGTAGCATTTTTAGCTACAAACAACAAATGAAAAGAAATCAGCACTATTTACAATTGCTCCACAAAGAATCAAATGTCTTCAAATTAACTAAGCAAGAAGGTAAAGGACCTATATAGTAGAAATGTAAGATGTTATTAAGTGAATTAATGACACAAGCAGACAAAAGATTCCCTGGGTTCTTGTACTAAAAACAATATCATATTGACACAAAAATAGATACCTGGATCAATGGAAAAGAACTACAAGTTGAGAAATAAATCCACATATCTACCAGGTCCTAATCCATAATAAATCAGCCACAACCATACAATGCAGAAAAGAGAATCTCTTTAATAAATGATGCTGGGGAAACTGGAAGGCCATATATAAAAGAGCAACATTAAATCACTCTCTAACTCTATAAACAAAAGTAAATCCCAAAATTGATTAAAGATTTAAATATAAGACTTGAAACAGCCAGGCATGTTGGCGCATACCTGTAGACAGCAGCCTAGGAAGCTGTGATCAGGGCCAGGGATGGCGGTTCAAGTCCCGCTGGGGGCACATAGTGAGACCTAGTACCCAAAAGATAGAGCTGGGCATGGTGGCATGTGCCTGTAATCCCAGTTACCTGGGAAGCTGAGGCTGGGGATTGCTTGAGTCTGTGGTACCCTGGACAATGTGAGCCTGCAGTTCCACAGGCAAAAATAGTGAGACCTAGTCTCAAAAAAAAAAAAAAAAAAAAAAAAAAAAAAAAAAAAAAAAAAAAAAAAAAAAAAAAAAAAAAAAAAAGACCTACAACAATAAAAAAAAAATAAGAAGAAAAAACTGTTGATATGGTTGGTAGCATCAAAAAAAAATGTTTTTGTAGACATGCAGCTATAGCAAGGAAATGATAAAAGCAAAAACAAACCGCTTGAATTATCTCAACTTCAATAGTATTTGCAGAGTAAACAAAAGTATAAGAAGATTAAAAAGACATCCTACTGAATGGGAGAAAATGCTTCGAACATAACTGACAATGGCTTAATATTCCAAATACATAAAAAACCTACACCATCAACAGAAGAAAAATAACAGCCCAATTAATAAATGAGCGATATAAACAGATAATTCACCAAATAGAACACTAATAAATACAATAGATATATGAAAAATATTCACTATAGCTTCCAACCGGAGATGCAGTTTAAACCCACAATGAGCTATCATGTCACACTTGTGAGAATGCCTAACAACAAGTGCTGGAGAGAATGAGGAACTGGAATCCTCACAGTTAGTGAGACTGGAAACTGGTGCACCCATTATGGAAAACTATCTGTATTTACCTTAAAAATCTAAAAATGGAAATAACATGATCCAGCACCTATTTGAAGAACATGAAAGCATTAACCCAAAAAATTATATGGCTTACAATGTTTAAATGGAACAGTATTTACCATGGTTAGGATGGAGGCTGGCAGAAAAGGAATGAGGACACCAGAGTTTGTAAGAAGCAAGTTTATTAGTACCGGTACTGACTCAACGGATTCACAACCCAAGGTTGAGCATCCCTACTAGAAGTGTTTATATACAGTTTACATGTTCCAGTGTTCTGGTGGGCTATCATTGGGTGTAGTACCTAGCCTGATGTAATGGAAGATAGAATAATAAGAATGGCTTTGGCCATAAGGGAAAAAAGTGTCATTTACAATAAAATGGAAGGAGTTAGAGGGAATGATGTGTAGTAAAGCAAGTCAGAATGACAAAAATAAGTACTGGAAATTTACATGGAAGATAGTTCAACAAAACAAAACACTTTACAAAAACTAGCAGGCACTAATAGTCTGAGTTTAAGAAGGGGAGAGAAAGGGTGAAAAAGGGCAGATATATGGGTTGATGGTGGGAAAGTAAATTAAAAAGTAAATCCTTGGTAATTTTGGCAATTTGGAAATTTGGTGCAAATTTACACACACACACACACACTCCTCCCTAGAAAAGAAAAAGAAAAGAAATTAAAAAGAAAACTGATGGAGCAGATATGTACATGGGCAAAAGAAAAAAAAAGTTATTCTCTGTTCAAAATGCATTCTATGATTCAGCAGTTCTTCTTAGTATCCCTTACAAAGTTCAGGTAAATCTTAGACTACAAGAGTCTAGTTCCCCAGGAGGTGAGATGATTCCCTGCATCTTCAGGTAAGTCACCCAACACATAGGGATGCAGTGGTTAAGGGAGAGAAGGTCTCTACCCACAAAAGCTCTCAGTTATTGGAGGACATGGAACCAGCAATTATAATTCTGTTTAAGTCCTGTTTAGCCAGGGGGAAGTATGGCATGCCAGAGACACATGGTAAATAGTGCCAAAAGCAGTAGAGGAGGGGTCAAAGTCATTGCCAACTTAGGGCTAACGAGTGTGATATCATTCTAAGCAGTTTAATGTATAAATTCATTTAATTCTCACCAGTTTATGTGTTAAATACAATTATTAGCCCTATTTTCTAGAGGATTCCAGGAAAATATAAAAAGAATAAACAACATGACCGAGAACACACTATTAGTACAACATGACTGAGAACACACTATTAGTACTATTAGAATACACTATTAGTGGTGGAGTGGAGATTCAAATCCAAGCAACTTGAAAAATGAATGCTGAATTAATGAATCAAAAGTTACAAACTGGACAAAGTACAATGTTTATTACAGTGTTTATCTCCTCCATCACCATCCAAGTTGGCCATTTTTATTTCTAAAATACTATTATATGTGATGTACACCTAGTGTGATTCAATTGTTTATGCAGAGTTAATGTCAATTCTTTTTAAAAAGGGCATTTCAAGGCAATGCTGCCATGCTATCACACTCCAGATAATAATGAATAACAACCACATTCTTATCAGTGGTGACCTCTACACATGGGGGAGCAGGAAAACAAACAGGATCATTTCAAGGTTGTACCAGCTGCCAGCTGAAATTACCCCATTAAAAGTAACTCCAGAGAAGCAGTTGCCAGGTGACAGAGAACTTGTTGACATGAAGTGTTCCCATTCGGGAAAATCCTTCCATGCAGAAGACTTTTATTTCCACATTTTTCAGATTGATTTTGTAGATTCATCAGAAAATGACTACTTGTCTATTTTAACAAAATGTACTACACAATTACTGGTAAAGCCACTATGAGATGAAGCAATTCATAGAAGTTTAATTACCAGAGTTTGGTTGGTATTTGGCTACACTATAGTCTGTGTTACAAAGAACAGATCCACTATGGACAACAATTTGGTTGTTTCCCAGTAAATTGAATACATAATTACCATGTGACACAGGAATTCTACTCCTAGGTAATATCCAAAAGACTTGAAAATGGGCGTTTAAATAAAACGTGTACATGAATGTTCATAGTATAACTGTACTCATAGTTGCCAAACTTGGAAACAACAAAAATAGAAAAATAAAATGTTGTGTACAGGTACACTGTGGCATTATACAACCACAAGTAGGAACAAAGTATTGATAGATTTTACAATATGAATGAAACTTAAAAAGATACTAAGGGAAAGAAATCAGAAGCAAAGGTCATCTATTGCATGATTCCACTTATAAGAAATATCTAATAGGTAAATAAAGAAGCCAGATTAATGATTATCAGAGACTAGAGATGGGGTTGGGTGTAGGCGATGGAGAGTAACTGCTTAATGGGTGTGAGATTTTCATTTGGAGTGATAAAAAATTTCTGGAACTAAACAGAAGGTAATAGTTTCACATCATAATAAATATACTTAAAGACATTGAATTGTTAAAATGATAAATTTCATGTTATGTGTATTATACTGCAATTTTTTAAAAGAGCACAGTTTTTAAATGGAGAGAAATATGTAATTCTCCAGAGTGAAAGTAACCATGAGCATTTGACATCCATCAACTTAAATGATTGCAAAATGGTTGAGAAATATACTTTACTATGTTTAAAAGTCATTTGTTACAGCAGCATAATCTAGTCCATACTGACTAACATAAACTAATAGGCTTCAATTATCTGATTTAAATCTTCCCTTGGGCCAGACCCTGGGAAAACTACTTGAAAACCCTCAAGTAGTTTACAAATTAGCAAGGAAGATAAACATATTAACCAAATGATATTCTTTGGTGTAATGAAGCCACACTACAGGTATATTATGAGTTGCAGTTGCAGCAAAAGGGCTGGAAAAGCCAATTTCATCCTGGAAACTCAGAGAAGGAAGTTCAAGATAGAAAAACCCGAGTTACATTCACTTGAAATTATGTTGAAAAGTTTGCCAGCTAGAGAAAGAACGAGGTTCATCCAGTTTGATGTAAGAGTTTAACCTCTGTATATGGTACAGTGCCAAGGTAGCCAAGCATGGTGTGTGGCAGGAAATAGAAGTAATTAGATAATAAGATGTGACGTTTAAAGTGCTGGAGATTAGACTGGAGAAGTTTTAACAAGTGCCTGGAGATTAGACCTAATCTTGTAGCTATTCCTCAAAAATCTTTCCATTCATAGACTATAGGGAATGTGAAAATTTGTATGGCACACTGGAGTAAAAGGTTGAGACAGAATTGTTTCTGGAAACTCACCTAGCCTAAACTTTGCTACCTTGGAACATATTAATCCATGTAGTATGTAATTAGGGTACATCTTTGGGGGAAGTTCTAGTATGAATGATGAAGTGTTGCTGAAAATTTTTATGCCAGGAAATAACATGATAAAATATGTGTCCTAAATCATGACTTGGAAGATAAATCAGTACAAAGGAAAAAAAGGGGAGGATTGGATTGGATTGGAAAGGGTGAAATCAGAATATTAGTCACTAAAATTAAAAAAGAGTGGACAGCTTCAGGATATAGCTCCATGGTAAAATTGATGAACCTTATTGATTGATTGTATGTGAAGGGGGAAGAAGGAGAAAGATCTAAAGTGGAACTCAGCCTAATTGAGTGGTAGTGGTTCCACTTGAGATAGGAAAGAGAGTAAGCAGAGGATTAGAAAGTCCAAAGTTCACCAGCCCATTCTGTTAGAGACTGTTGAACTGAAGTGCTAGTAGTATAGGTATCTGAAAGACAGTTGAATACCAGAATCATTAATATGGACTTGAGAGGACTAGAATACAGGTAAACATATGGAAGTCATGGAGAGATAGAAGTGGTAGTGAAAGTCAAAGAACAGTAGATAGGAGATATAAGTGAGAAATGAAAAGAGCTGAGGTCATTTAAGGGGAGCACAAAGGAAGGAAAGCCTGTGGGAAATGACACTGGCATTTCTTTGATGTATAATGGGATCTTCTCAATTGACTGAACACAGACTCTTTGAAAAGAATGACTCTTTTAATCTTTCTAAATCTGTCTAAGTTCTCTGTAAAGGTACCCCTGGGAATTCTGGAAGACTGATCCCTTAATACAGGCTGAGGAGTTTTGTGAAAAATGAATGTTTTAAAAATTACAACAAAGTAATCTTAACAAAATCATAGTCACAGCCTAACATTTTATCACAGCACATTGTGACTTTCTATTTAAAAGTCTACCCATTCTCACTATACTATGAAAGCTCAAGGGTTTCAAGCCCTATTGTCTAGCCTAGTACCTGGCATGTATTATATTCATAGCTGATAAATATTTTTGAATTAATATGAATTTGAGCTCCAGAGTTCAGTATATACAGAATATAGTATTTCTTTGAAGTTCAAGTCCAGTAGTCTCGCCAAGGTTTTGAAATGGAAATATGATTAATGGGGAAGATATTCTATAATTCTACATCAATAGAATGTAGTCATTTTGACAATAAATGATATATTCCTACAATATAATGCCATAAAGCAAAAAGAATGAATCAATAAAAACTATATAGAGAATAATAATAGTCTCACAGATATTAAAATCAGGTGAGGAAACAGGCAAAATGGGGTGATTAACCAAACCTACAAAGGGGAGCAGCTGGCCCTTTAAAGCCAGCCACACACCAGGTTCTTCCCAGCCCACACATGCAGTAGCAAGACCACATAAACTTTAAGAGGGAGAAAAAAACAAATTTACTTATTACAAGACAAATTAGATAAGAGTCACTGAGGGGTACAAGGAAACCCCTTTGGTAATCTTACCACAACAGTCTAGTCTCTAGTCCAAAGCGCACATGGCTGTGCAAGCCATGTGCATACACAAAACAGTGACTGCTGCACCTTAAGCCGGATGAAGGAGTTAAGATGGCACTGCCACTCCTTCTTCAAAGACACAGCTCCACTATCTCCAAGACAAAAGAAGCCAAGATGGCATTGTCACAAGATAGAGTCGTCGATCCTTCTCCATAAGCAGGAGATTCAAATCCAACAGAAAAAACCAGGATGGCTTTGTGAATTCTTCTCCAAAAGGCATTCTTTCAGCTCTAACTCCAAAGTGGCCCAGCATCAGCAAAACTCATTCAATACAGCAACACAACAAGAACTTCAGATATCTCACATTGAAAACGGCAACAGAGCAAACTCTCTTCAGTTCTCCAGAAGACTTCCAAGATTCACAGTTTCAAAATTAAACCAAGTTTTCAAGTACCACGTTTCTAAGACAGCTCACACAAGTCACAAGTCTCTCCAACATTCTTCCTTGGGATCCTCACCAGCCTAGGCTGGGAATGAAAGCCCGCAGCTTGGCTTCCTTCCCTGCCCTGCTGCCCCACATGGCAACGGCAGCTCTGAGGCCTCCAGCCTCCCTGCTGCTCCTTTTTATACCTTCCTTCTCCATTCTCTTCTGTTCTCCATTCCCTGTATTTTTCCTCTGTCCCCTCCCTAACCCTTAAATCCTTTCTTCTCCTGAGAAGGCTTAACTTCCCTTCTCCAAGTGTCCACCCACCAATGAACAATAACTACTATTTTAAAGCAGCATTACCAGTACTAGGGACCACAGCCCCCTAATAATATGATGTTGGAAGAAGCTAAAAAAAAAAAAAGAGTAAAACCTGTATATTTCCAAACATTTGAATAATAATAAATGCTAAAACTAATACATAGTTTTACAAGTCTGGATACTGGTTCCCTTTGAAGGGAGTGTAGTGCTAGGAAGGAGGCACAGGGGAACTTCTGAAGAACCTAGGTATTGATCTAGGTGCTATATATGTGTGTGTGCTCAGTTTATGGTTATTCATTGTGATAGGGTGGGTCACACCCCCCACACACACCTCCATTCCTCCACCTCCCTCCCACACCCGGTGTCATTGTCTCCTGTTAAAGATTGCAGATTTCAAGAAAGGGTATGCTAAAATGTAAGAATGGTCTTTGTAATGAAATAATTCAGGAGCTGTTTCTGGAAGGCAGAAAACAGAAAGGATATAAAAAGAGGTTTAAAACAAAGAGGAGGGGGAAAAAGAGGGAAGAAAAATATAGAAATGGAGATTGAGATTCAAGTTTGGTTTTGGCCATTTTGTAAGATGGAGATGTAAACCATGTGAGGTTGGCCATGTGTGGCCAAGGCCTGGGGCCACCTCTGGCTGACCCGGGCTAGCCACATGTGTGCTAAAGGCGATTAAAGTTTACAGATTTAAACTCCATGCTGGAGTTTGTTTTGCTGAGTCTGACTTATGTTTAGAAGAGGCCATGCAAAAGTTAGGCCTGAAAAAAAAAGTAAACTTTGCTGGGTCCGGTACCATAAAGTTTCTTCTACTTAACAACAAGAAGATGGCATGGAGGAGCTGAAGCACACCAAAGGAGCACGCCAAAGAAAGATGTCTTCAAACATGGAGATGAAGTCTGACTGGCTGACATTGGTAAGATGATCAGGACTGAAAAACTAAGAATTTTTAACCAATCTGGGAAAGGACTTTAGACAATGTTTAAAAAGGTTTTAAACAATGTTAAAGTAATCTGACCTTTACTTACATGTTTCTTTTGTAGTAATTAAAAATCACTTTGTTAAAAATAAGTTAGTCTACACTGATAGTCTTGCTTTAACTTGGTATTTTGGTTGAAAAGGTTGGGGATGGTGGAAAAAACCCACGAGTTTAAAAAAGGGTATATTGAGGCAAAGTAGTCTAAAGTTTAAACTGTGTTTCTAAGTTTTTTTTTCTTTTTTTTTAATTCATTTTATTGATTTGTCACAACTGTGCATTAATTGATCCTTCCTCCTCCCTCCATATCCCCCTCTGTATCCCCCTTCCTCCTCCCTCCATATCCCCCCTCTGTATTCCCCCTTCAGTCACTCCTCCCATTTTTCTGCAAATTGTTGTTTGGTTAAGTTGATGTTTAGTTGTTGGTTGTTTGGCCTGT